>JAULKJ010000006.1:7108483-7127485 GCA_032355405.1 Rubia balearica
AGCTCTTGCGCAGGCCATTTTTTACCCAAATCATGCTTCTTTTCCTTCTTGCTCATTTTCTCCAAAACCAAGTGCTTCCTGAAAAAACAACCATGCACACCAAGCATAACATTGCTCCAAAACAACGAAAATAAAGTAAGAAAATATGATCAAAACCAAGTTTATTTAATGTCGTCAGCACGACTTAGGAACAAAAAGTGAAATAAATTGAAAAAAAATAATAATGATAATAAAGTTACCTCAACGGAATGTCACGAGTGGCACCTGGATGATGAAAACCAAGTTTGTTTAACGTTGTCGACATGACTTACCCCTTTTTTCTTGGGTTTACTCACAAATAGGCTCAAGGAGATCAACATCCTCTCCTTGTTCCGGCACAAAACTCTCGTGGTAAGGTTTCAAACGTTGTCCGTTGACCTTCAAGGAATTGGATTTAGCTCTGTCCAAGATTTCCGCCGCACCATGCCAGAATATTCACCACTTCAAAAGGGCCAATCCACCGCTACCTCAATTTACCGGGAAATAGGCAAAGGCGAGATTGAAATAGGCGGACCTTTTGACATGTGTTAAACTTCTTCCTATTAATCATCTTATCATGCAAACCCTTTGTCTTTTCCGTATAGATTTAAGCATTCTCATAGGATGCCCTTCGTATCTCCTCCAATTCTTGTAATTGTAGCTTCCTATGCAAACAGGCCTCATCTATATCAAGGTTGAAGTTCCTGACCGCCCAATAAGCCTTGTGCTATATTTCCATCGATAAATGTAATGGCTTTTCAAAGATCATCCGATATGGTGACATACCGATTGGTGTCTTGTAAGCCGTCTTATATGCCCACAAGGCATCATTCAACCGAGAACTGTAATTCTTCCGGTTAGGGTTAACCATTTTTTGAAGGATGGACTTGATTTACCTATTGGAAACTTTGGTTTGGCCATTGGTTTGTGGGTGATAGGTGGTGGATGTTTTGTGTGTGACGCCATACTTCTTCAAAAGTGCCTCTATTTTCCGATTGCAAAAGTGGATGCCACAATCACTAATCAAGACTCAAGGGACCCCAAACCTAGAGAAGATGTTATCATTCAAAAAATCTGCAACCACTTTAGAATCATCAGTCTAAGTGGGTTTTGTTTCAACCCACTTTGACACATAATCAACTGCAAGAAGAATATATGTAAAGCCACAAGAGTTAGGAAAAGGTCCCATAAAATTGATGCCCCAAACATAAAAAAATTCACAATACAACATAACTTTTTGAGGCATATCATTTCTAGAAGAAATGTTCCCTACTCTTTGACATTGATCACAAGGTTTGCAAAAAAGTGTGCATGTTTATTCAATGTAGGCCAATAAAAACCACTTTCTAGGACTTTCCTAGTTGATCTCTTCGCTCCAAAATGACCGTCACATGCATAAGAATGACAAAAAGAAAGAATTGAATGCACTTTATTATTGGGGACACATCTCCTAACAACTTGATCTACACAATGTTTCCACAAAAAGGGATCATCCCACACATAATACTTAGCATAACTTCTTAGCTTATTTTTTGAGCCTTTGTAAAATGGGGAGGCAATTTACCGGAGACAAGGAAATTCACAATGTCGCCATACAACGGTTGGAGGTTCCCAATTGCAAAAAATTGTTCACCGGGGAAATCTTCCCGTATTTTCTCCTTTATTGATGAATTTACCTCAACTTCTTGGCATGGAACCAACCGGCACAATTGATCGGCTGCAAGGTTCTCCGTGCCCTTCTTGTCTTGTACCTCCAAGTCAAACTTTCTCAAAAGAAAGATCCATCTAATCAACCTTTGTTTGGCCTCTTTCTTTGTCATCAAGTGAAGAAAAACTACATAGTCAGCATACACAATAACTTTGGTACAAAAAATAAGATCAAATTTTTTCTAAACAAAATATCACTGCCAGCAATTCTTTTTCCGTGTTGGAGTAGTTCCTTTAGGCCTCGTTCAGAGTCATAGATGCATAGTAAATAACGTGAGGCACCCTCCCTACTCTTTGACCAAGCACCACTCCGACGGCATAATCACTTGCATCGCACATGATCTCAAAAAGCATGGAACAATCCGGGGGTTGAATGATGGGGGCCGAAACTAACCTTTCCTTCAATAAATCGAAGCTCCCTTTACAACCCTCGTCCACCACAAATTTCACCTCTTTTTATAACAATTTGCACAAAGGAGATGCAATTTTGGAAAAATCCTCAATAAACGGCGGTAGAATCCTGCATCACCAAGAAAGGAGCGCATTTTGTTCACATTATTAAGATAATGCAAAGTTTGAATTATGTGTATCTTTGCCTTGTCTACCTCAATACCTTATTGGAGACTATGTGGCTTAAGAAAATGCCTTTTTCTACCATAAAATAACATTTCTCGGAATTTCACACAAGATTAGTATCAATGCAACGCTTAAGAACTTGTACTAAATTTTCTAAAAAATTGTCAAAAAAATTACCATGAACAGTGAAATCATCAATGAACACCTCAACAAAGTTTTCAACAAATTCTAAGAAAATGCTTACCATGCACCGTTGGAAAGTAGCGGGGCATTACATATCTCAAGAGGCATACGCTGGTAAGCAAACGTACCAAAGGGGCATGTGAAGGTGGTTTTCTCTTGGTTTTCCGGAGCTATATCCACTTGAAAATACCCCAAGTACCCATCCAAGAAATAATAGTATGGATGACTCGTGAGTCTCTCGAGCATTTGATCAATGAATGGCAACAGGAAGTGATCCTTTCAGGTTACCGCATTTAGCCTTTGGTAGTCAATGCAAACTCGTCACCCGTTTTGGACACGGGTGGGCACCAATTCACCTTTCTCATTCTCAACTACCATCACTTCACTCTTGGGCACCACTTGAGTTAGACTCACCCACTTACTATCTGAGATCAGATAAATCATCCCTGCTTGAAGTAACTTGAGGATCTCAGCCTTCACCACTTCCATCATCGGTGGATTTAAGTGACGTTGGGGTTGTCGTACGGGTTTTGCATCATCTTATAACAAGATTCGGTGCATGCAAGTGGATGGACTTATGCCTTTGATGTCAGCAATAGTCCCATCCAATTGCTTCCTTGTTTTCCTGCAAAACCACCATTAGCCTCTCCTTTTTCTCTTGGGTAAGTTTACTCAAAATGATGACCAGGAGTGTTTCCTCTCCCCTAAGAAATGCATACTTGAGGTCACTTGGAAACGGTTTAAGCTCAATCACTGAAGCTTTCACCATTGATGGCAAGAGCTCCGGTGTCTTGGATCCCTATAAGGGTAGAGGAGAAGGGTTCAAACTCATCTTTTGAAGCTCATTCAAGTTCTCAAAGCTTTCCTTCAAGATAGTGCTCATAGAATACACATTGTATGCATCTTGACTATCACATTCTAAAGAAACTAACAAAGAATCATCACCACTTGATGCAAAAACATCTTGCACAGCATCATCAACAATATCTATAGCATGGAAAGAGTATTCCTCATTAGGATATTTCATAGAGTCATTTATGTTAAACTCCATTTTAATTCCATCAAATTACATGGTAAGGGTACCATTGTGCACATCGATCATAGTCCTCGAAGTTTTCAAAAATGGGCTCCCCAAAAAAATTGGTCCATGGAAAGAATCATTGGATTAGTCTCCACGAGTGCTATAAAAAAGTCTGTAAGAACTTCCAAAACAGATGAGTGTTACACCCGTAGCGAAGGAAAGAAGAAGATGGCAGAACCTTCTTCGTGGACCGTGCTATATGTCACGGTCTGTGAAAACCACGCAAAATTTGACTTTTTAGTCATTTCTCCTTTATTTCCTTGGGATACAAATAGCCCTTTCTTCCCATTTGATGTGACCCAGACTTAGAGCCTCTAAAACCCTAATTTTTCCATTTCTCTTTCAATTTCTTAAATGTTTCTTTGCGGATGTATGTTTTATGTTATGATTTTCATTATCTAGGCTAAATATTTTATCACGAGTAGTTGGTAAATATTTCTAGCATGATATTGTGAAATTTTGTTTGTCCTACTTGTGCCATTGATTATCAATCATATATTGTGAATTGTTGTGTGATTAATGTATGATTTAAAGTAGGATGATCAACTAGTTTACGATTGTGAATTGATTCTTGCTAGATATTACGATAAACTTGAAAGTTTTTGTCGATGTAGTTATCGTTGATTGATGTAAGATTGTAATTAGGGGTAACAACTAATTGTAATTATCAATTGATGAAATCGATTAGATTTAGGATGAATTTGAATGGTTTTGCCTAATTGTCGATGTAGCCAACCAATAACTTCTAGCATGTAGGCCGATTTCCCGCAGTCGTTATTAGACGATATGATTGTGCTATTCCTATGTTTATCGCTTGTAGAACAATGGGTTAGTTGTATTGTGTCCCCGTATTTATTTCTATCTTCGGGGTATTCTATGATGTTGATCGTCTTGAGTGACTCGAGGGTAAGGGTTATTGTGTGGTGCCGATCATCCACTCTAGCTATAACTGAAAGGAGGTGAGGGATTTCTTCACTCGAAAGGTGTTGACAAGCTCTCCATGATAAGTGGTCAGTGTATCATGATAGGATAAATAGTCGATAATCAATGGATATCTAGAAATGTAAATCAATTACCCCCAAGACTCGTTAGTATCATATTCATATCTTTTGTGGTAGTTGCTTGTTAATTTAGTTGATTAAAATAGTCGTAATGTCTTTCTAATATCAAAACCCCCAATTGTTACCACACACATTGGGTGACATATTTGTGTGCTTTTTAGCTACGTTTAATACTTGATTGAACCTCTTTCTGTGGGCGACCCCTACTTTCTACTATTTACTTTCTAGTAGTTAGGCGTTTATAAATTGTATTTTTGAGAGACACATCCACAACCTCCCAAGGTGCACAGTAAGAAAAGAAGGAGAGTTTGGGTGAAGATGAGGGTTTCAGTTCGGTGATGTGTGTTTTTCATACGCTTTGACACTTTTTATGTTCCCAAGGGGACAAGAACTAATACGAGGGGGTTCAACCGCCACATAATTGGTGTTTTTGTGTACGGTAACATTTCCAATTTCATAATATAGATTGGTTTTTATAAATGAATGATAAGAGATCTCTTAGTAATTCAGAATACTTTCTACCTTACCACAAAATTTATTTTTAAATTCATTTTTAACTCTCTTCCAAAATTGGAAGGACACGCGGAATGTAAAAGTGGATGATGTTCCATGTAACTACTATTGGATTTTTGATAAACATAATTTACTTTGATTTCGCTGGTCAGGTATTTTGCTAGTTTTGCAATTAGAAATTTAAAATTATAAATCATAGTAAAATGAAGATCCAATTTTTGGAACATAAACAACTTTTATTAAGGCATGTAATCCTAGGAACTACATTCAAAATCTGGTCCCTACAGTGCTCCAAATTGTTGCATGTAAGGAGCACCGTTTACATTTTTTTGATACGGGTGTGGAAGGTATTGTTACCTTCATACATTTAGTATGGAAGGTCATTATGTTTGATATGTCTCCTAGTCACAAACGACAACCATATGGTAGTTATAAATGTGCCCGGGTTTTTACCGATGGAGTGAACTTTGAAGAGAACACGGTGACTATGAGGTAGTAATATTTTATCCTTTTAACACATTTGATACCCATTTTTATCATGTTTTGTTGGTGGTTAACTATATTACAAGTTTTACCAAGTAAATGGTTAGAATCACCTTGAGTGATTAATCACCCTAATTTCCCTATTTTGTAAGCATTTAGTGTCTAGTGCGTTTGCCTCTATGATTTGGTCGTATTCGGGGATGTTTTGTGGGCATATTGGAGATCGATCATTAGAGAAGGTCATTTGCAAGATGGTAGTAGATTGAAGCCATCCACGATGGTGGTAATAGAATGAAGGCCACTTATTTAGTGGTAGAACGTTTCTTTGATTAGGAGAGAAGAATAGAAGAAATAGATGCAAGATTTGAAGCATAGTGCAAGTCAAAGGAAAATGACACAGACTGTGCTTTCTAGAAGCACGATCAAGGCCAAGACACAGCCCCAGAGAATGGGCCATGTAAATATACACAGTTCATGCAATTCAAAAAAATGCAAAGGCTCGAAGGACCAGCCCCCAGGGAACGAACCATGTAAATTTACACGGTTCGTGTTCATCATCATAGATCTTTAACACGAGACACGGGTCCTAGGGAACTAACCGTGTAAATATACACGATCTGTGCAAGGGACTTGGGTACAGTTCGTGCCATCAGGTTGACTACAGTTTTTTAGAGTTGACTTTTCTTTCACCATATTCCCACTTATAAAAGCACTCATTTATCCAATGAATAAGGAGGCAAAATTCTGGGTTTTAGACTGTAGTTTTTCTTTCTCGCTTCATTATTCTACTATTTTTAGCATTTTTAATACATTTATTGCTATGGGTTATTGTATGTTAGGCTAGAATAATGCTTGAGATACATTTGCAAAACATGTTTAGTTAACAATTTGTGAGATTCTAAGATTAATCTTATCGATGCTTCGATTATCACTTTTGCTAGTATTTAATACCTTGATTATTTCATGATTAAGATTAGGATTCTAGGCTCGGAATGAACCTGGAAATAGTTTATCTTTTTATCAGTTTGGTCAATGGTCAACCTGAAGGTTGTGTCTTGGAGTGACAAGAATGCATGACTTTTTAGTCATGGACGGTACATGAGTTTCCAGGGTAGGTTTCACAAATCATGTTGGGGTCATAGGGTAATCTTGACGGTCATATCTAGAGTTTGTGGGACTTAAGTAAGTTAGATTCATAGGGGACAACAGTGAGGTTCTAATGTTCTAAGTGGCACAAGATGAGATTAGAATGGGTATTCACCCTAAGTCTCAAGGAGTCATTCTTCCGAGTTTAACTTACTACGTATTGTCGGGTTTATTAACCAAGAAGTAAGGACTAGTGGTGGAATTGTAAAGCGCATTGCTAGTTATCTTGGGACAAGGTGAGACATGTTGAGGGGATATATCCCTTGAAGTGACAATTTGGGGGTTGTTTCGGTGATTTAAGCTTTCCAGCATAGATTGAGATATAATTGTATTATGCGAATATGAGTCGAGGATCAAATTCTAATACTAAAAATGTGAAGAAAATGCCATTAAGTCTCCCTATAATCTTATTTATACCCTGTGTTAGTTTTACATGCTAGATTTTTAATTAGTACTATATTTGTAGTTCGTAGTGATTACTCAAACAAAACTCACCCTTTGTCTATAAGCACACACTTGGTGATGCGCATGTGTGTGTGTGTTGCAACATCAAACTATCTTATACACTCTTTCTTCCTTGTGGACGACTCAGACTTACCACTGTCTACTTTTTAGTATTCGATAGTAAGAGAGAAGCAACCTAAATCTTATCTTTAATTGTAGCCTTCTAGTTTCAACGATGCTAATGGGTCGTCAAATTTTGGCGCCATTGTCGGAGATTAAGCCATTATTTATGAAAGATATAGTGTAGTTAGTTTTTATTCAATTTTTGTTTTTTTATATTGTATTTGAGTTGTGATAGTGGTTGAATGTGTATTTCTATCTTCTTTGGTGTTTGTTGACATATTGTATTTCTTTGGCCCTTAGTTTATCTTACATACCTGTGCTAATGATCTAGAACCCTTACGCTAAACTCCTAACCTCTCAGGAATCCGTAGGAGACAGAGAAGACCAAGAGCTAACACCAAGATCCCACAACCACCACCCAAAGTTGAGAATATGGCCTAGAACAATCAGACATTGAGGGAGCTTATGGCCTCGAACTTGGAGAGCCAACCGTTGTGCATCATCTTTCCTCTACTTCTCACAAACAAGACAAGTGAGCTAAAGTTGGGCATCATTCATTTCCTCCTGACCTTCCATGAGATGAGTGCGCAAGTATCCGAATAAGCACCTCTTGGAGTTCTATCTAGTATGCACAAACATGAAACCAAATGGAGTTTTGGAGGAGGAATACAATCTTAGATCTTTCCCATTTTCTTTGAAGGATACAATGAAGGATTGGCTCTACTATCTACCCCGAGGTTGCATCACCACTTGGATGTACATGAGGAGATAATTTCTTCAGAAGTTTTTCCCGGCGTCCAAATTGGCGGGGATGAAGAAACATTTTTCCAACATCTCTGAATGCCTCAGAGAGACTCTCTACAATTATTGGGAAAGATTCAAAAGATTGCTAACAATTTTCTCGTATCACCCTTTTAAAGACAGGGATTTAGTTTAATATTTCTTCAAAGGACTCACAAATAAGGACATGCATATGGTGAACATGGCTTGCAATGGATCTTCAACCAACAAGATCCTCAAAGATGCTATGCATTTTTTTAAGGAGATGGCCAACGATACAGGTCACTTCGGGACAAGGTTGAGGGTTAAGACACAAGATAAGGTGTACCTCACCTTCCCTAAACTAGAGTAGCAGTTCAAAGTTCTTGTTTATATGGTGAAGAAGTTTATGATGAGGAGGCTCTAACAAGGGAAAGCTTATGGGGTATGTTCACTAGATCTCCTAACTGACATGTGCCCCCCAATTGCAAGATGATTCACTATAAGAAGTTAATGTTGTAGGTTACCAAGGAAAAGGTTTCCAAGCCACTCAAGGAGAAGGTACTTCAAACCCTCAACGAAGCACCACACAGTCTGACCAATAGGAATTGGCGGAAGCTTTGGCTCATGTTGCCGAAATCAATGAGTTAGTTGCAGCCTGAATAAGAAAAGAACTTCAAGAGTTGAGCTTGAGAGAATTCTTAAGCATTAATAACTTGGTGGTCCAAATAGAGCAATTACCCACCTCGGTGACTCGACTTGAAAATAGAGAATCGGGTAAACTTCCATCTCAACTGAAAGTGAACCTAATGCAAAATGTGAGTTCCCTTACCTTGATAAATGGAAAGAAAATCCAAGAGGCCGAGAAAGAGGTAGACCAACCCTACAAAAGCACCACTTTTTACTTTGCATTTTTTTACTTTGGTTATTTGCCTTGGATATTTTTTTTGAAGTAAAAAGTTTTTTTTACCTTGGTTAAAAAATGACCGAGGTAAAAGATAGATTTTTTTAACTCGGATATTTTTTTAATCAAAATCGAAGTAAATGCTGTTACCGAATGGCGTGCGATGTCGCATATGGATATATATGGCTGACTTCGCATCTTATGTCATTTTTATCGACCTAAGATACGATAGATGACCAACGTTTGTATTATTTAACACTCTAAACAGTTTTAGATTTTAAAATTGTTTGAAAATGATTGAAATTGGTCTACAAAATTAATTTTTAATACAAAAATCTATTTTAATTTTGTGTAAAAAATAATTGTAGAAAATTATTTTGAATGGTACAGTTGAAAATGGTTTTGAATATCATGCACAGATCGAATCGCACATATAGTCAATTATTGTTCAAATATGGTACTTAAATTATTAAAAATTCTATAACCATAAAAATATTGTTACAAACATAGTACATAGATTCGAATAAAAATGTTTTTGTTCCAACAAAACACAGATTGTAATAAAATCAAGAAGCTCTAATTATGATGAGCCTTGCACCATCTTTAAGATCGAAGAACACGTGTCCCAAATGCATAGGAGATTGCCGGGAAGGAACTTGGAGAAATTTTTTGGGGACAGGCCCTTGGTCTTCCTATTCCCCAAGTAGTTCATTCACCACTCTCTATCGTAGCACCTTAGCATAATAGGGGTCTTCTCACTTTGCAGGAGTGTTACCATGTCCCTTGGGATGTACTGAATCACAAACAACAAAAATACTGTCACTTTAAATATATGCAATTAATAACAAGTAATATTAATTGAAAAAATAATAATTACATGCATTTAGCTAGCTAGGCCTTACCAGAGCGGGGTTAGTCCCGATGTTTTGCTGCTTCAGAGTTCAGCTGAATCGGGGGTCATCTGGAGACATCGTATAGTGTTCAAGATTGAACACAAGGGGCTCCGGGGTTCTCCATTGTACGGTGAACTGTAGAAAAACAATTAATTATTTAATGTCATCAATTGTGAATATAGTAACCACATAAAATAAATGTAGCTTATATATAGATGTATATATAGGTAAAATAAATTGATAACCTGGAAAATAAGGGTGAATGGAAGATCCTTCGCTAGCTATTACTCCTGAATTTTATAAGAAAATAATTATGGAAAAAAACCTTGAAACTTGAAGAGTGCAACATCGATCATACGTCGCACATACATGTCAGTCCTAAACATTTTCATGGCTGACTTGTATGATCGATGTCGAACATCAGTTGTTTAGACTGAACATGACTATCGACAAACTATCGAGTTTGCATTTAAAATTTTAAAGAAAATATTATGAATGCAGATGAATATATCCAATGTCTCATTAAAAAATAATTTCCAGCACATTTATGAATAACAGACGTCGGCCGACCATTGACATAATCAAATGTCAATTGCAAGGTGACCGACGTACGTCGCATTCAACCTAATTTTGAGGTCCAAAACCACGATAACCAAGCAAACTTCAGTCTTAGAAAAGAGAAAATTACTCAAAATCATCCAAAAACATCCAAAAACATACTAAAACATAGTACCCAGGTTGATATATAAGGAAAGTTCACACTATTACTAATCCATATGAACATGACACACTATAGATACAACAATTTCATTAAAAAAATACTCAAAAGAATGAGCTGGAAGAATTGAATTCCATACCTTTGAGAAGAGAGGAAATGGAGTTGGGAATTATTGGAATTTGAGAGAAACTTGGAAGTTGAAAATTTGAACTGATTCTGAGGTGGTCTCCATCTAACCTAATCTTATGATTAGGTTAGATGGATGGTTAGTATTTGGTGTAAAAGTTGGTTTAAAAATAAAGGTGTGTATTGAACCATTCTTATATATATAGACATTTTGGAACAATGTCATTTGGAACCTACATCAGCCTACCTGTATATGGGCCCAATAAATGAAGCCCTCTAGCATAACAAATGAGTCTGCGTTTGACCAAAAAGAATAAAAGTCACTTTCATAACAGTTAATAGTATATTATAATATAAAAATTGAAATTGAAATATATTCATGAAACTTTATTAGCATTTGGTTAGACCGAAATCAATTTTGGTGCAACCGGTAAACTGCTCACTTTTTACACACTTCCAAGAAAGTGGAAGACGTCAAAACGAAAAATTAGAGATACACCTATTTAGTTCACATTGTCACAACCATGTTTTTCTGATTCGGGCATCAACGGGTTTATAGAGGGGCCTAGAATCTTCATCGGGAGTATTTGCCAACACTTTTAGGAAATTACGCTACAACCCAAACTTCATTGAATGTACCCTACGCTTTAGAACTCCACCCCCGAACATAAAGACAAATGTTTGATATGAAGATCATCCGTACTTTCTAAGAGGGACGCATGAGGAGGTTGTGTGTGTCATATTTATTAGTATTCCAGTAATGGCCTTACGATGACCTTACGATGTATGCATGGGGAGGTCGTGTGTGATCATATTCTATAGAGAATCACATGGAATTACATATTCTTAGTAAAAGGATAATAAAATTCCGTCCATCAAATTTGGAAAAGCGCTAGTATGTGGTTTATAGTAAATTGTAATTCACATTAGAGACACACTCTCATCGAAATTGGAGATACACATATGTAATTCACACTGTCACAACTATGTTTTTCCAATTTGGGCATCAATGGATCAATAGAAGGGCTCAAAATCTTCACATAGAGTATTTGACGACACTATTCAAAAATTATGCTATGACTCATATATGTGATATCGCAAGCCCATCACTCTAATCGAAACATGAACTGATCTGTTATCGGCATCAGATGCCTTCAAAATGTTAATAAAAATTTTATCCTCCAAAAATGAGATAAAATTTCCCCCAGCTCTATTTCATTATTATTTTGCAACAATATCTATTTCACATCCCCAACACACTCCCACCAAAACACACTCCCAAAATTCTTTTCATTCACACCATTACAATAATTCAAGTGCTCAATCAAATTGCTCCTTTCAAATATTCACAAGTACGTCGATGGAGCATTTTTGGGTACAAATTAATTGAGGTTGTTTCCATCCATTCCATGTTTATTTTTGCAATTTTATTAGTCAATTTGTTATTGTTATTTTATTTTTTGGAACAAATATTGAATATTTTCATGAAGTATGATGATTGTGTAACATGTTAGCTAGTGTATAGTGTTTGTGTTGTCAAAATAATTTCATGTTTATAAATACTGAGAAATAAAGCTTAGATTAGAGCTGATTGTGGACGAAAATTACATTTTCTTAGTAACACACTTTGAAGGTGCGACGTCGGTCAGGTCTAGCGATATGTTAAAAAAAAGACCAACGGCGTACATGTCTAAGAAATGTTGTATATTTTCATGTTTGTGCCACATGTTACCTGTTGGCTAGTGTAGAGTTTGTGGAAATAATGTCATGTACAAATAATGAGAAGTATTGGTCATAGATTAGGGTTCATGCTGAGAAAGAACCGTTTTGGCATGAAAAAACTATGAATGTGCGACGTCGGTTAGCATATGTAGGCCTTTGCAAAGTACAGAACGATCGCATTGCACCAATGCAGATGAGTTATGTTTTTAGTCAGGTTACTGTTGTGTACGTATGACTATATTGTGTATATTTCATTTGGGGACTGCCCATTTCTAACATAAACTTTGTTTGTTGTGGATTAGTTGTAATAGGGCAAAGAGAGTTTTCAATGGACTTTCAGCATGTAGATGAATGAACTTGTCATTTTACTAGTCGCCATGGTCAGTGTTAATGCCGCAAAGTGTATGCAGTGGAGGTTTAATACCAATAATTTCATGTGAAGGTTATGTATTTTAGTAGTTTGTATAACATTTTTGTAATGTATTATGTGATTGTAGTGTGGGTTCTATCATGTGTTTCCATTTAACATTAGTTGAATAACAATTGATTATTATATGACGTTTAACCATTACATGAGCGAGAGAATATTGAATAACATGAAATGACTAGCGACAAACGATTATTTGTGTCATCGAATATAAAATATATTATAATATTTGAGGAGAACCGACGTCTCTCCAATTAACAAGCGACGTCGCACAAACCGGTATCTAGACGAAACAAAACTGGCATTGCACATACCGGCATTGTTCACAATAATGACCTATACATTGTATAATAGAGAAACCCTTGTAGCCGGTGTCGATAATTTGTGTGCGAGGTTGGCCTGTCAAAACGACGTCATTTTGGTCACAGCTCCACATCAGCATGCACACAACATGACTGCCATACAATGCTCATGTTGGTAGAAGGCCCTTGCGATATTGATAACAATACAATCGATTCCGGCCATAACAAACTTGCAACCATTGTTTGACTTCTTGTAGTTACTGACGTTGGCCAAAGTACCTACCAACATCAGTAAAAAACCAATGTAAAAAGAACTTTTTACCACAGTTCTAAACCGAGGTTAAAAGTGAACTTTTTACAATGCCAGCATTTACCTATTTTTGGGACTAAAAATCGCGGTAAAAAGTATTGTAGAACCGAGGTAAAAGATCATGTTTCTTGTAGTGCAAGAAAATGATAGAGCCACCAAGGATACCAATGCAGAAGCCGAAGAAGAGGTGTTTATTGAGGGAAATGCTAACAAGGAGATGGAAAATTTAGAGCTGGAAGCAGAACCCAAAGTGTCTTCTCAAGCATCCATCAAAATGAAACTCGAGAAGTTTACCTCTCCACTACCATTCCCGGTGGCATTGAGGGAAAGGAAGAGCAAGGATGTTGGCAATGAGGATATCTTCGAAGTATTCCGTCGATGCGAGGTAAACATTCATCTACTTGATTCTATTGCTCAAATACCTCGTTATACTACATTCTTGAAAGAAGTATGTACCAAAAAGAGATCAAAAGCCCTTTGGAAGGTGGGGAAAGTGAAAATTAGATAACATGAGTTGGAGGTATGCAATAGAAAAATTCCTAAATAATGTAGTGATCTCGGTGTGTTTTCCATTCTCATTTCCTTAGGAGGGGTTTTGATAAAAGAATCTATGATTGACTTTGGAGCCTCAATTAATGAAGTCCCGTATTCACTCTTTAAGACTCTTAACTTAGGGGAATTTCAAGAAACAAGGGTTATAATTCAACTGGCCGACCATTCTCAAGTTGGTCCTAAGAGGGTAGTTGGGGATGTTTTGGTTAGAGTTGATAAGTTTGTATTTTCCACAAATTTCTGTTCTAGACATGTCTCATGATGGAGATGCACCCCAATTATATTGGGGATATCGTTTTTAAAAACGGCGAGAACAAAGATTGATGTCCATAATGGTACATTGACCTTATCGAATAAAGGGGAGAAGGTAGGATTTGAAATTTATAAGTCTAAGTATGCTTCTATTTCACAGACTTCTTGTAATGGTATAAGCTTAGCATATGAATTGAATAAGCCTTGTGAAATGTTGAACCGTCCCATGTTATAGAATTGATTGAAATAGTTGAGGATGATAGTAGGGATGTCATGCATGATGTTAGTGTGCCTTTGTTGAATGATAATTCTTGTACACAATTGTTGAACACTGAAATGCAACGGGCAGAGCAAGAAGTGAATGGTCTAAAACCTCCTTTCCCTTCTCCTTGCTTCAAAAAGTCCCGAATATATCAACTATTAAGAGATGGGCTAGCATGTTACTTGGCCCCTATGGTGAGGTTCAAACCTAGGCAAATATGGAGGCCCGTGTACCTAGAAGTAAGGAAGGGTGGAGTCAAGGATGGTGAATCTGGAGACCTAAAGGTGAGGTCAATTTGAGCTTGAAGATTTTCAATTTAAGTTGTGACGATGCAGTAAAAATACAATTTCCATTTGCATATCATGTTTTTCTTAGTTTGTTTAATTTCTTTCCGATGTTTCTAGAATTTTTTTTGTTGACATTTTGGTTTGGAATAGTATGAGGAATTTGTTTTCTAACCTCCAATAACTCATCCTTCTCTTGCCGAAGAACCAAAATTTAATCCACCGTGGTGATTCCTACGCCAGTATGACTGATCCCACCTAATTTAACACATCTTCTTGCCCCAACCATTTGGGAGCTCCTATCTAACCTCGATCCAAACCCATTCATGAATTTTTGGAATGCCTTAAGGCCCACTTCCTCGATTGCACCTCCATCATTGGGAGCTGCCGCATGAGCTCCTCCAATGCAAGGTTCGCACACGCATCATGGCAGGTTGTTCGCGTGCATCGCCTGCGCTGCCATCTTCTCCCGGGCTCATGCTCCATTGCAAGCAACAGAGCTCGGAAACACACATGTCATAGCAATAGATGTTGATAGAGTTGAGGTCTTCTGCATTGCATGCAAGGATCATGTCACAACCATGATGTGTG
The DNA here is from genome assembly GCA_032355405.1 of Rubia balearica. Classification (NCBI taxonomy): domain Eukaryota; kingdom Viridiplantae; phylum Streptophyta; class Magnoliopsida; order Gentianales; family Rubiaceae; genus Rubia; species Rubia balearica. The sequence goes on from JAULKJ010000006.1 coordinate 7,123,921, forward strand.
CAAATAATGGTTCTCCTCCTTCACTTCTGCCGTCCACGTAGAATCTATGAACATAGATTCTACGTGGGGCCTAATTTTTTTTAATAAAATGCTAGGACAATGCTTTTGAACAAAGTTTTACTTGGGGATAAAAAATATTTCGGACATTATCAAGGATCATTTGGACATTTTAGTGATTTTCAAAATTAAAGACTCATAACTCCTCCTACATGGCTACGTTCTTTCAATACGTTGTCGTATTGTCCCCCAAAGCATGACCGCATAATCCATGGTGGTTTTCTTGATGATCGTTAGCCAGGCTTCAACTTTCAAACTTCACGCTTACCTCAGTCTTTGGCTCCCTCCACTAACAGCCCACAGTCCACATCCAACAACATGAACACCCTCATTTCAACTTTCTTCTGCTCCAGTTGCCACCAATCCTTAATTCCCACAGTGTTTGCAACTCAATATCCAACAATTAAGACTCGATTTTTATGCAAAAGATTCAGAGTACGGGCAAGTGCTTCAAATGGGTCGGATAGAAACGCAGCACTAAAAGATTCTTCCCAGCAAGAAGGAGGAGAGAAAAAAGTTGAATATGAAGTAAATATAAAGAGCTCAACTACTGCCACTCCACTACTTGAAAAGGACCTTAAAAAGGTGAACTTTCTTGGTTATTCAGTAGAAATTTTCCTTAATTTTCTGTTGCTAGTTTTTAGATTCTTGATATACTTCTTTAAAAAGGATATATTACTTGCTTTTGGCGTTCTGTGGAGATCACGGAGAAGAATAATCTATATATTTCAGCTGGTTGTTATACCATGTGGTTGCAAATTTGTATTTAGATATATAAGGTGTAAACAATGATCAATACCTAAGAGCATTGTAGATTGATGGCCCATATTTTGATGATCAATGGAAGAGTAATTATAAGAGGTCAGTTGGTGATCATAACATTTCTTATTTTAAAGGGATCTTAGCATTCTAACACAGCATACAACATTTGATGCTTTATCCTGGACATGTATACCTTTCTTTCTGTTACTTAGTTCACTAAGATTGATCCTTATTTAGACCTTGTCGAGATCCGTAATGGCTGTGATGGTTGTACAAGTTTCTGGAATTTGTTTCATTTTTTCAATTTACTAGTTGAAGGATGGATCTGTTAAAGCTATAAAACTTATCTCTTGATCATGAATTACTTCTGTGGATTTTCAATTGCCAATAATTCTGAAGGTTGTTCTGCATCAGGGGTTCCTGGTATATTTTATTTTATTATAAGAAGTTACTGTAAAGTAAGGGTGTCGAAAGATAGATGCTTTTAATTTGTTGGATAATGTTTTCTGCAGGTTGTTCAAAAGACTGCTGCAACTTTTGCACCCAGGGCTTCTGGTGCTTCCAAAAATCCTGCTGTACCTGGATCAGTTCTGTACACTGTTTTTGAGGTACAAGCTTATGCCTCAATGTTTCTGGGAGGGATTCTCTCCTTCAATCTGTTATTCCCTTCTAATGAACCAGATTTGTGGAGACTAATGGGGATGTGGTCCATCTGGATGTTCAGTAAGTGAATTTCCTTTTAATAAGAAACAGAAAGTGTAGTACGTGTTTGATTTTTCTTTTGATTATCGAGTGATACTTGGAATTGTATTTCTTGTTGATAGAGACATCGAGACATGATTCAGTGACATCCTCTGAATTTTTTTGGAGACGTGCGATATTCTCTTACTATAATTTGTGAAATGGAATTTTATGCAAGCACCTAATAGGTTGATGTATGGTTTTTTTCATTCTATGTCTTAGGCGAAAAACATGTGATGTTTTTTCGAATGTCTGTGAGCTCCAAGCTTCTTTATTGTTATGTCCTGGTTACCCAAAAGATAAAAGAAAAAAAGAGAGGAGCAAAATGGATATGCTGCCAATGCTGGGCTTAGTTATGAATTTATATCCATAATGAGAAATATTAGCACAGTTACCAGAAACAACACATTACAGTTGGATATAAACAGAGTTACCGAGTTGTAAATGAAGATCTATTACGGAGACTTTTATTTAAAGGTCATTTTTGTGTTCATGCAGCTATCCCTTCACTTCGTGCTCGAGACTGCTCAAAAAATGAGAAAGAAGCCCTCAACTATCTCTTTATTCTCGTACCCTTGCTCAATGTTACAATTCCATTTTTCTGGAAATCTTTTGCAGCTGTTTGGTCTGCAGATACCATAGCCTTCTTTGGGATGTATGCTTGGAAGGTATTTGTTTATAAAGTTATGCCATTTATTTTTGGAAATTTTATCCCTTCATCTAAAAATACTTTTGCACAGATGGGATGGTTCCAAAAAGGGGAAACAAAATGATGCAAGGCAGTGGAGGGGCTTTATGTGTTGAGTGTGAGAAGATGAATCTTAAGTCTCAGTGATGGTGTTGCAGACCGGTCAGTTATCATAACTTTTATACCCAATGAAACAAGTACTTGAAATGTGCAAACTTGTTCTATGGTGTTGCCTTTCCTTGGGCAAGAAGGAACCATAGAACAATACTGCCGCTTGCCATTAATTTGAAGTCCTTGCTTTGGCGTACACTTGCTGCTTGAGCTGCAGGTTTCTGAATATCGTTTCTTGTCTCTTGACTCTTCCTTTACTTTCTGTTCATGCTAGATAACCTATAGAAATCCCTCAATAAAATAACTGTATTAGACATGGTATGTGGAGTCATCTTCACATGCTACTTATATATTTACTACAAATATTTGTTTAAATTACCCCAGTAAGTTCCCTCTGAAGCCGGTACATTTTCTCACTTAAAAACTTGTAATTTGTTCCAATTCAGACATTATTGGAAGGCCTCCTTCAAGATATAAGTTAGTCAATTAGCTTGCGTTATGGATCTTCGAAATTTGTATTGAACAGTTCCCATACTACAAGGACCAGATTACATGCATACTTCATTGTTAGGCCTTTTATTTCCTTCTAGTTAGTTTTTATTTTCTCAAATGCGATCATCTAGGATATAGTTAATTAGTTAGCATGCGAAAAACATCCAATATTCTCATTAATAATTCTTCCCATTCCTGATTGTTTGTTACTGTTATAATTATTATTGTGTCGAGTTAAATGTGCTCATGGAGGATTCCGAGCGCAAAGTACTGAACTTGAATTACCATCACCATTTGGTGCACTGTGCTGTTTAGACACAATCAGGCTAGTTCAGTAAGTGTACTTTTGTATATTAATAGGAAACAATCTAATGGTGATATGAGAAAAAATCTAATAGCGAGAATTTCCAACTACTGGCACAAAAATGTATTAGAGAAAACAACTAAGGCTCCTTCTTCCTGTAGTTATATAATTTAAACTTGATGAAAAGGTTTGATTGCAGATTGCATAACCCTGACAGACAGAAATGTCCATATTGACAAAAAAGAAAAATGTTTTGTACTGATGGTGAAGGTTAAAAACAAAGAGGTAATATCATATCATCATGGTGGCATCCATGGCATCGTTATACCACTAGGCTTTGCTTTTGTGTTAGTTACTCATCTTCGCTATAGTCACTTGAACTATAACTTGGACCTTCAGATTCCGCATGG
>JAULKJ010000006.1:7133712-7149129 GCA_032355405.1 Rubia balearica
ATTTTGATTTCTTCTAATTTACACTTTAAACCTTGGTCTTTCCATGGCTTATAGAAAGACCGTCTTTCAAGAGACGGACTCGGAAAAAATACATACATAGACCCCATTGAATATAGCTTTTTTTAATAAAAACAATTGAACTAAAAGTAAATAAATTGAAAAATAGTAATGATGTGATTAAATTAAAATAAATTTCATTAGTTTAAATTTCCACTGATTGGAATAGAACAGATTTGTATTGAAGTGTGCTGGAGAATAGGGCCATATAAAATAAGTAGATCATTTTTTTAAATCTCAGTTCAGCTCAATCGTTATTAATAATAAATTATACATTGTTAAATTTAGTTCAACTAAATTCAATACAAGAATAGAAAAGAGAAGATGGGTAAATCATTAGGTTAGATATCACATGAAAAACATAACTACGTAGCTGTTCAATTCCGCTCGCCTGTAATTTAATTCAGTTCAATAAAATTTTGGATTAATAATATTCAGCTTAGTTTTGACTTATTATACCTATTTTTACTACATTTGATTTTAATTCAATTCACTTAAAAAAATCAACTCAGGGAAAATATAACTTGGGCCATGTTCTTAATTATTGAGCTAAACTAAAATTAAGCGTATTAAAAATAATAATTAAATTAAACTTAATTACATCAAATCAAATTTTTACTAAGTTAAATGAATTGCATTAACATTAGTCTAAGAAATATGACTTTAGTATTAGGATCATGAGGTCAAAAGTTGCCTCTTAGACCATATATAATCTATATATTCTAAGCTCTACGTCCCAATTCAATCTACACACTTTGGTTTTTGACAATTGACTGAAAAAATATTTGATATTTAATATCTTTCATTAATAATTTGTGAAAAATTGATATTTCGAAAATAAACGTTATAACGAATCTAACAATGTATTAAATAATAGTATGTTCGCTCATATACTAATTCAATTTTAGGGTCAAACTTAAGAAGTGTTGATTAAATGAATAGTTAAATTGCAGATTGAAATGAGACAGAGAGTAATTTTTAAAAGTTTTCATAAATAATATTTCTTCGGTATTGTAGATACTCCTATATCCCCTTCATCAAGTGAAACAAGTTTCCCAAGAGTACTTTCGGAAGTCCCGGGGAAAAGTATTATTACTAATGACACCATAACATTAAATACTTGGATTTATGTGAGTGAAATGCGTAGATGAAATCAAATTTAGAAATAGAAAAGTAGAATGAGTAGATAAAATTAAAGAAATCTTTCCATAAAAGAAAAGTGTGCCAAATCCACAAAAACAACTAAAAAAAAGAAAGTGTGCCACATCGAATAGAACACATGAGTATGATAATTCTCATGAGGAAGAGTTGAGCTAGCATACTTATTAAATATTTTTTTTTAAACATTACATTTATGTTGGCTTAGTATTGTTAGTTGACAAATCCTAACTGATGCCAACCCCTTTGAGCAATTATTGTAAGTATTTTTTTCTTAGGTGGTTGATCTCCTTTCTCAATGATTAACCAACAACTCGTTCCAAATCTCAAATTTGTGTGGTCCACTAACGGTACATGATCACCGAAATCTAATGGATGTTTTTTTTACTCACTGTTATCTTTTAAATGTTAGAGTCAAATGTAACTGAATTAAGTTATAAATCAATATACTCCTTCTGTCCCAACTCTTTATGTCAAGAGAGAAAGAGCTAGGTTTTAGTTTAGTAAGTGGAAATGTCTAAAATAGTCCTCCCACCACCGATCACTGCAAGCGTCTTTGTTTTCTTCAACCACTCGACACCACCATTGCATATTTACCTAGAATCTAGAGAGATGCGACAAGAAACACAATACAAAGAAGTAAACCTCTAGCTTTTTTCGAATCCAACATCACTAGACGTAACAGTGACCTGGATGAAAGTTGGCGAATCCGACATCCCTCGACGTCATCATGATCCGGGCTAATGTCATCGTGAATCCAGCAAAGATGAGTTTCAATGCATAAGGGGAGAAAAGGAGCTTTCGGGTTCGGATTCAGGAATTGCTAGAAAACCCCTTAACCTCAAGGAGTGTGCAATTGGCATTCCAATCAGGATGAAACTTGGCACCCAAGGTTGGGGTTTTTATTGTCGGGAGGTTTCACCGTTGGCTGGGGGTACTCTCCGGAGAAAGGTGGTTGGAAAAAATCGCGGGGGAAGGTGGTCTGGTGAAAGGGTTTTTGATTGAAATTTTTGGTAAGTTGGGAGAGATGAAGGGGTTTTTATTGCAGATTATCAAACTGCAAAGAAGTTGTGAAGAATTGGTGTGAATAATGCGTGAATTTTGATACGGAAAAATTAATTGTATAAGATTGTGTAAAGATTATGTGAATAATAGGTGAAAATTGTGTGAATTTTGAGGATGGGTAAATTGAGAGTGAATTTTGTGCGAGAAATATTGGGTGAAATTTTGATGTTTCAAGGGTAATTATGTCTTATGGCATGTTGATTTTTTCCTAAAATAGAAAGTGTGGGGATTTGTCAAGGACGGACGAAAATGGAAAGTGTGCATTCGGTTGAGAGGGGTGAAGTATAATATTATGGGTCACATTTAAATGATAGTAATTAATTTATAGTAAAAACTCATAACTCTAATATGGTATAAAAAGATTTGGATGAAACGGTCTCACCCAATCTTATAATGAGATGGAGGGTTTACAGATACAATTATTATAAAATGGGAGATGACATGAAGTACTTTCTATAATTTTTAAAACTTTACTTAAGTCTCTCATCTCACCATAACGTATGGTGAGACAATCCAATCTTTGGTCCGGTAAACGTATATAGTCCACATTTGCACGATTAATAATGCTACTGCACGTGAGGGACGTATTAAAGTCCTCCACTATTGAAGACATATTAGAGTAATCCACGATTAAATAATACGGTGTGTGGGGTCTCCACGATGAATGTCGTCGTTGCATCTAATTGGCGTGTTATAGTAATACATGCATGAAGTTAAGTTGTACATTGTTACGATTAGTTCTCTAGAATGAATAATGATGTTGTATTTGAGGGGCAGAAAGAGTGTGTTAGAGTCATATATTGATAGAGCACTAAGTTACAGTTCTGATAGGGTTCTCCATGGTAAATAGTATTGATGCACCTGGAATTGTGTGTTAGAGCACTATATTGATAAAGCATTACAATATAGATCGATATATAAGATCATCTGTTAACTCGTGTTAACGTCCCCCATAATGAATAAAGTTGTGGTGCCTCAAGAGGCGTGTTAGAGTTTTACACTAATTGATGACTAAGTTATAGATCAATATATAAAAAATTACGAATCACCTCTATATATATAGTACTAACTAATTTTATAATAAAAACTTGTAGCTCTTATACAAAATCATTGCTAGAATTAAATATTTTATCTATAATTAATGAATAACAGGTACGCGAAAGAAAAAAAGTCAATTTTTTCAGTTCAGTTCATAGATTTTAAAAACAATTAATCTCAAGAATGATAATTTTTTAGTTCAATTCATAACCTCTCGAGAATAAGGTTTAAATTGTAAATTTATATTTTTCAGTTAAAATTGATCGTACTATATTTAGATAGATATTAAGTAACGATGTTATTGTATACTTCACATCCGACTTTAAACTTTCTATTTTCCTTTTTGGGACGTCCTACTATAAACATCCAAATTCTAAACTTTCTAATTTTAGCCATAAATATGTGGTCATAACTCTTTCTTTCACTTGATTTATGTAGGTTCACTCTCATCACCCATTAAAAAGATGTCACATATACTTGTTTTAAAGTTTGTGCAAAAAATAATTAGAAAGTTTAAAGTGGGACGGAGGGAGTATAATATTGTTGGAATCATTGTAACAAATAGTTTTTAAATATCAAATTTTTATTTGTCATTATTGCACAAGGCTAAAGATATTAACAATCAAATATGTATTTTATAAAATCATAAAAATATTTATGTGTAATTTAGTTTATAACGAAGAGAGTATTATTAACACAATTAAATTTCATTGATTGACATAGCAGCAAGGAAAATTCTTGGGAAAGATTGGCTTTCCATAAGCATATGTAAAGATGAGGTTGAAGTAAAATTATAGAAAGGTAAAATATTTTAGTTGCAATATTAAAAGATATGCAATGTGCAGTAGTTATAAGTTTCTGACCTGATTAATGCAACCCAAAAATTTTATCTTAATTTTTTTTTCTAATTTGCAGTTTAAACCTTGGACATTTCGTAACTTATTTAACATGATTTTTCAAGAGATAACTCTTGCAGCAATAGACTGATAATTAACAGTTATGATAAATGAAAAATAGGATCTAATTTATATTCCAAAAATATCATAATTATTTTATAATTTTAAGATAAAACGTGACATCATTCTGTTTACATTGTTATAGTTTGTCTCTTGAAAGAATGTATTTTCATAATTTATGAAAAAATCAAGGTTAAAATTACAAATTAAAAGAAATCAAAATAAAATTTTGGTTGTTTTCATCAGGTCATAAACTTATAATTACTCCATGTTGCATAATAAATTTTTAATTTTGCAATTAAGACTTTTTACCTTTATATAATCCTAATTAAACCATTTCTTTTCATAAGTTTATGGAAAGACGGGTTTTCCCAAAACTTTCTCATATTGTAATGAGCTTAATACACATTTTAATAAACTTTACATCAAATATTGTTTTAGGCAGTCTAAAGTTTAGGTAGGGATCATTATGCAATTATTAACTGATAATAATTTAGAGCAAGTCCAACAACATCTCTAAAACTTTCTCTAAAATAGAGAATGGAAACTAATATTGTTCATAATTTGTTACCCCAATTCCAATAGATTTCTAATTTTGCACGATCTAATATTTATTAATACTTAATATTAATTTTATAATTGAATTCGATCGTTATTTTAATCACCCAAAACATATCCATAGAAATTCAAAACTTAGGAAATAACAAATATAATGATTTTCTTTTATTAAAAAAATCTCCGACAACAAAGTTCAAAATAAGCATGGTTACATCATATTTCACTAGCCAAATTAGTAAGACATGAAAATGAAGAAAAAAAAAAGGATCAAGTTAAAGGTTTAAGAGAAAAATGATCAATTTTGGGGCGATAATATGAGTTAGAATTTTAAAGGTAATTTTTGTTGGAAAAATAAGTTTGAGTCGTCAATGCGATGTTTTTTTACTGAAAATGAAAGTAAAATTTATTGGAAATCTTAAGATTGTATCTTTGCTAAAAATTGAAGTTTATAAATGATTAACTGAATATTAGGTTCTAAATTAATACAATTGCATTAAATTTTCTTTCTCCAAATTTCGATTTCTCTCTACAAATTTAATGGAAAAAATACCCGGTCTCATCAAAAGCCCTATTTTAGATTGGAATAGTTGTTAGACTTTAAAACTCATATAACATTTTATAAGTTTTGATTCCTTTGAATATAGTACTATAAGCTATAATAAAGTCAGAAATTTATTATTTTAAAAAAATGTTTTATCAACTAGTTGATTTCACAAATTGACGCAGGCAGAAAATCAAAAGAGATATGCAAATACAAATCTTTGAAGAACAATAAAGTTCTGCAAGTCCTAGGTTTTGGTTCTGAACTCCACCAGAAAGAAAATATTCTCAAAAATATTATTATGGAAGATAAAATCTCGGAATAGTACAAGAGATCATTAAATACTAAAATGAAACCCTGGAATGATAAAATCGGAAATAAAAAACCTGGAAAACAGTAAAAACAGTAAATTTCCGTTTTGAAACGTTAAACGAACTCAAATAGCCAAAAAAATCAATGTCTATATAAGTGTCTTACCACATCTGTTTGAACTATTTATGAATGATTTTATAAGTTCAATATATCAAACTACGCTTAACAAAAAGTTATTAAAAAAACCTAAAACTATACAATGCGAAATGGTTACGCTTAACAAAAAGTTATTAAAAAAACCTAAAACTATACAATGCGAAATGGAGTCGTCTCTTGAAAGAAGGTGTTTCCAAGTTATGGAAAGACCAAAGTTTAAATGACAAATTAGAAGAAATTAGGATAAAAATTTAGGTTGCATGAACTAGGTCATAAACTTATAAATACGGCACATTGCATAATAAATTTTTAATACTGCAACTAAAACATTTTACCTTTTGATAAAATATAAAGTATTTTATTAATGGTGTATTGATATCACATCAATGACACAACTCATCAATTATGAGAGTTACAATATATATGGCTACAAAGACCAAAGACCAACAAGTTTAGTTTTCCAAGTGTATAAGCAAACTACCATCTATAACTAATTCTATTAGGAAACTAATTCTATAAGGTAATTACCATTTATAACCTTTCCTACAAGGAAAGAGTTTCTATGTCCTTAACACCCTCCCTCAAGTTGGAGCATGATGATCAAGAATGTCCAACTTGCGAAAAAGATTATGAAATTGCTAATCATTAAAAAAAATCAGCAGCGATGCGGGCTTGCTCAACAACTTCGAAACTGGAACCAGGAATAGTCATTGTTGCATATCAGTGACACACGATTGGTGGTACGATAGGTAGAACGCGGTGGCGCGTGGGCTATAGACGCGGCGGCGAGTGGGGGTACGAGTTGCGTGTGAAAAACACGCACGGCGAATCCGGGTAGGCACAGACAGCAAACGTTCACGGAAGCTGGAGAAGAAACTGTGGCGACCGTCGGCAGCAGATTAGAGTAGTACGGATTGCGGCAACCGTTGAGGTGGTAGCGGCAATCGAAAAAATAGCAACCAGCAGGGCAGTCGACGACAGTGGCGGCGCGTGTAGTGTAACGCGAGGCTTGACGACGGTAGCTCTGGCGGAAGACAGAAGCATATTTATTTACGGTTTAGGTCTCAGAAATTTTAGGCTCTGATACCATGATAAAATATAGATGTCTTTATTAATGGTGAATGGTGAATTGATCTCACATCAATCACATATCTCATCAATGACGAAGATTACAATATATAGTGCTATAATAAACCAAATTCTAACGGGAATAGGATTTTAAATCTATAACGAAATTACCATTTATAACTAATTCTATAAGGAAACTAATTCTATAAGTTAACTACCATTTATAACCTTTCCTACAAGGAAAGAGTTTCTATTTTCTTAACAAACCCCCAAGAGGTAACGCGGCGAGCCAAGGCTGCTAACCTGGGGAATCAACCGTAATTTTCTTCATTGATGAACCACATTTACATGTACAACATTTTGGACAGTCAGAAAAAGTTCATACAGCTTTTGTATGAACAAGTGTACTAAAGTTTCTCATTCGGTGCCTGATGATGCCACAATATGACACTTGTCCCTTTCATCTTAGCCGAACCAATGATTTGCTATCATTACTATAATACCCCACGTGTTTACAACTCGCTCGATGAGCCGGCATCCAGTCAATCTGGCACATAGCTGAAATTTGTAGTTCTAGATTCGAGAAGGAGAAACTTCATTGATCTGTTCCTCTTCTACTGGTTTCATCATAGAAATGTCGGTATCAACTTGTAGTTTTGGCTCCAGGGTTGGAACTATAGGAGGTCCTGTCCTCCTTGTTACCGTCATCTTCAAGCCTTGTGTTGTATGAATTGTGGCACCTGTAGTCATCTCAACCTGCAGACCACAGATTGAAACAGATGTTGATATTTATTTACACAAATCCATTTCAAGCAACAAAATTAAGGAGAGGGTTCTAATATACTACTTAGCAGTAAGATTACTTACAGGTGGTGCTCCAAGTGCCAATTGAAAATTGAAGCGTCTAACAAGCATTGTAACTGCTACTATGTTCTGCAGGTAAATAAAGAAAGGAGAAGAGACACTATGATATGTCAACTCGTGAATCAAAAGCTTCTAAAACCTCAAGAGTGAAGTAGTTGTTACCTCAAAGGTAGCAAACATGTCACCAACACATTTCCGTGGCCCACCTCCGAATGGCAAGTAACTGAAATGGTAATTGCATGATATATGATGATTTCTAGCTTGTAGATTATACAGGCATTTAAGAGAATGGTATTAGTAGTTCAAGAAGATGTTGACAAAAACTCTCAAGCATAACGCTTTGCATTGCTCTGTAATAATTATTAACTATTTTTGTCATCCAATTCGATTTCTTGTATATAAGATGGAAATTTGTTCACTCCTCATTCCCCCACCATTTATGCCCAATGCAAAAAAAAATTGAAATGTGCCCAAAGACTGATAAGCACGAAGGATCAGAATAAGACCTGAAATTCTGGTTGGTCTCATTTGGATTAGGTCCATCAACTGGCCATCTTTCTGGATTGAAGTTCACTGCATCCTCCCAACGTTTAGGACAACGGTGGAGGTTCCAAACTGAAATAAAAATATCTTCCCCCCTATAAACAGAGATATATTCACTTCTGTAATACTCGTATCAAGATTTTTGTCCAACAAAACCAGAACGGAAGCAGGTGAAACTCACAAATAATTTCATTAAGGAATTGTGAAGAAGTAAAAAATGTGTAATTCATGTGAAAAGTAATTCAAAAGCCAGGTTCAAGTGACTGATATGTTAGGCCTATTCAGCTAGTAAAGTTAATATTAATCAAGTAATCACAGCTATTCACATGAAAGTCAACCACACATTTAAGCAGATGTAGAACCTAATTCTGTAATTCAGAAAATCCAAGCTTAAGCTACATACAAATCAACAATGTAATAGGAGCTCCAACTTTGAGGCTGTGCACTGCCTACACACAGATAGAACACGTCCATTCTCTAACACAATTTCTTCAGGAGGATTAGTGGTTCGATTAGAGAGCATTTTAATGTTTAGGGCGATGGAGGCAACTAGCTACATCTAGACAGATATGTATCAAAAATTAAAGTCAGAATGGCAATATAGATTAGCCAAGGTTGAACTATATCAGCTGTAATCGCTAGCTAAAGCCTAACCTATATAACCCACCTCCACTAACAAGATGTAAATTTGGTTTGGAAAGTGGTACTTGACGATCATTAAGATTCAAAAAGTTGTCTGCAATTGTTTTTTTATGCAATTCTTTTTGAAGAACCAATCACTTTAGTAATTTCATAGCAGAATGTAAAATGTAAAATGATATTACTCGTAAATGGTAAAATAAATCCTTGACTTTATAAACATGGAGAACTCTTCCGAGAGGATTTGAACTTCCACCTTTTAACTGGATACTTTCCAAGAGTATCATTTTCAAGGGAACGGCGGATTAAAACGGGTGGTTGTGGATATAGTCTCATAGACTGCAAAGCAAGAGCAGTTAGGCAATTAGAGAGATGAAAACTGCAAAATAGTTGATGCATTACGTATAGAAATGTTTCTCACTTCATTAATCACCCTGGTAGTGTATTTCAGTTTTTTCATGTCTTCTACAGTTGGGAATCGATCACCGACAACTGCATCAACCTAAAATTAAAATGTCAAAGTAATGTATTAATAACACATAAAATGAAACCGTGGGCATTCATCTTGCTGCTGTAGTCAATGTCTTTAAATACCTCATCTTGAAGCTTGGCCATAACACTAGGTTCCTGCAGTTATTAACCCAAAAACCAAAAAACATGTAATGAGCTAAATTGTGATAGAAGACTTTTAGTACTGATTTATTCTCAACATCATGATTATGAGAGAAATCACAATTCATATAAGCATGCTGAAGTAGAAATGAAGTTCTTGACATCCGAGTCAAAATGGCCAAGAAATGTGACCATCTCAGTGTAATGGCCTAATCACATAGCAGGTACAGCAACTCAAACGAAGACAGGAAAGATGATATAGTAGTTGTCTTGATCACAAGTAATTTGGTTATTCTTTCTCAAGAGTAAACAGTAACAGGATCAAAATTCCAATTTCTAAAACCTCAACAAGTAATGAATTTAGCCTAGCCTTATAGTAATAGTTTATCCTACTATGTGGAGTAAGCTATTTGAATCATATCTCGTCATTATGTTCAGCTGATACACAGTTTCATATATTTATGTACAAGATGTATAACATTCCAATTTTCATAATTTTATTCAAGCTCTTTTTAGGTCTTCCCCTTTCCTTGCATATGAGTCACTGTTTCTCTGTTCTTTACATGTTGTGCTGGTATCTCTAAGGGTCTAAATCTAAAAAGGCCCAACTAAGAATTAGGAGCTCTGCATATCTTGACAGGAGAAACATTTTAAGGAAAAACTTAGAATAAAATCATAGGTTTAAGTCAATGTGTGAATATGGCAAGACAAACCTTTGAAAGAAGATAAAAGGTCCATGTCAATACAGCAGCAGATGTCTCATGCCCAGCTATAAGCATCGTCATCAAGTCATCCCGCAGTTGCTTACTTGAGACCTGCAATTAGCTCATGAGAACCTTTCAAAAGCACAATGTGCCATCCCCAATCATTATGAAAAGCAAATAATCATACTTCATCTCCAGATGCCAACAGAAAATGAAGAATACTAGGGTCTTGTTCATTCATATATTCATCGTGGAACTGTAACTCCTCTTCATCTACCATCCTCTGCAGATGCATTGATGTGAAATATGAAGTCAGGAAGAGATATACTAGTTGAAATACAGTTATTCTACTATATAAAAACCAAATAACTTTAATTAACGAGAATACTTTAGGCAAATAAAAGTGGATATTAAGACATTACTTACCAAGCTGTTGAGCTAAACAAAAACAAATCTTAAGCAGTTCAACAATTAATGCTGCTAGCTTGAAAGAACGTGGTTTCTACAAAAATCAGCAACTAAAGCTGAGAGAGAGATGTACGCACTCATAACCTTCGGAAAATAACTTCTAACTCCCTTACTCTTCCTTTCAATATAAAACCAACAGAAAGACGGATTTGGCAAGTTCTCCGATTGGAAAATTCCTAAGTTAGATTTACCTTACAAATGGCAATCAGATCATTTAGCGTATCATTTACAAGATTGAGAGCAGCCTTGACCTTCTTCTGCCTTGGTGAAATGTCCTTCCAAACAGGAATATCCCAGACAGGAATAGGTGCAACACTTCTATCCTCCGCTTCTCGTAGTACAGTATATACGGCCTATAACATTGGCAAGCTTCAGCTAAAAAGTGATAAACAGGATAGGTACCAGGCAATACAGCCCTCTTAATTGTAGCTGGCACTCATGCCCTTCATTACATTGAAAAAGGCAAGTGCTAACTTTTTTCAAATTCAAAAAGTTTTTTCATTATAATGTACAAGTTAAAAAGTACAACTTCAAAGAACTACAAACATTTCTATGAAGTGTAAAATTGTATACCTCCACTATTCCAGTGTCAACTTTTAAAGAATCAAAATCGTAATTGAATACAGCTTTCCCAATGATGTCCAATGTTAGCCGGGAGAAGAGGGACTCCATTTCTACGTCCTCACCATTTGAGGCTGCTTCATCAAGTTTCATGCAGAGCCTGTCTGTTGCTCGTCCAAACAAACCAATCATTGCAGTAACATACTGCAAACCATAGAACGGAATTAATTCAGTAAAATAACAATGCTAAAAAATGATAACCCAGCAATTGTGCTGACATCAAAATGGCAACAAAAAGGGAAAAACAGATGTAGACCAAAGCATAGGCCTACTGGCTGTGAACTCTAGGATACCTTTTGGTGCAATGCAGGGACTATAGCACGTCGCCTTACACGCCATGTCTCCCCATCAGCAGGTATGAGTCCCTTCCCCATCACAAAATCCAAAATCTCAGCTAGGATACCCTGTTGATCAAGAATATTTAGTCACTTCCAATAGTAGTTACCTTCCAAAGATAATGAACAGAAAACAGAAAGGACTATAAAAATATAACCAAAGGCCATCTCACTGCTCACACCTTAGAATAAGCCTTTGAATTGTCCTTTAATATATGCTTTGCAATGGATGGATCTGAGACAATTAAGAAGGGCTGCAACAGACAAAAAAGGCAAATACAAAAGACATTACACCAAAAAGCTAATACAGTGGTACATAAAAGTTAAAAGACTCAAAATATCCGACACACCTTGGGACCGAAAGACAGCCTAAAGATCCCACCATAAGTGAGGTAAGGCTCATACAGCGGAATGAAGAAAGCCTCGCTGCGAATGGCCTGAATCGAGCCTTTAGCCTCAGGCACTTTCGGATAATCATCACCAGCACCTATCTTCTCGAGCACAAACTCGAGAACATCTTTGGGTACCCCCAATTTCAGTAAAGAATTCTTCAGCACCGACTGAAATCTAGTGACAGCAGATGTAATTCGAATCAATTTAAGAAAAAAATGCACAGCTGTATAATAACAAGAAATAGAGTATCAAATTAATACCCAGGTTTTTCAACAGTAAACTCCCCGGAAGCAATACGAGCAGACAATTCAGCTCTCCTTTTCTCTTCCACAAGCTTTTCCGCACTCTTTCCATTTTCATTGTTTGAACATCTAATCAAACAAGGCCCCCTGTAACTCCCTGATACACATTCAATAAACAGCCCCCAAAATTAACCACGTGTTGTAAATGAAATGGAGCCGGCGTTACAAACAAAGTACCTTCTGCTTTGCGAAATGGCAGGGAAGGAGACTGTGGAGCGGCTCTGAGTTCGTTGCTGCAATGGAGGCTTCTTGATCGCGGGGAGTGGACTGAAAATTGGAGGGGGACGCTCGCAGCCATGGTTACTGTGTGTGTGAGAGAGAGTGAGAGACGGTTATGTTCTATCTATATAGGCAGCGAGCGTTACAGTGGTGGTGGACTTTGCCAGAGTGGGGCGGCATCACCAACCGCTAAAAAACGGAACAGAATCTTTTCCACCTGTTCGAATTAATTATTTTTGATTTTGGCTTTAAAATTGTGACGATTAATAATTACTACCTCATGGACAAGGGCAAGGGAGTATCCAGAAAATTTTCAATGGGTAATCAGTAATTACTAATATATAATAATTTTTTAAAAATATTAATGGTAAAAAAAAATTTACATGGAATAATCAAATACTAATATCCTTTTTTTTTTACCATGGGGCATCCATGGTTACCCCATACCTCTACATCGGTCCGCCACAGCTCATGGACAGAATCTTTATTTATTTTTACGTTTTTGATATACACAAACTCTTCTTTTACCTACCGTTAGATTAGATCATTTTAAAATTAGTACTAGATAACACCGTGGTTTGGACGTATATGAACTTAAATATTATTATATATAAATAAATAAACATATTTTATAATATAACTTAATTATTGATAAAAGTGTTTGTCTCTTGAAAGATGATTTTTCCATAAACTATGAAAAAATTAAGGTTTAAACTGGAAATTAGAAGAAATGAAGATAAAATTTTCAAAACTTGTGATAGAAAGTAATTGAGAAGTGTAATAGGTGTATATGCAATGATGTACTCCCTCCGTTTTCTATTTATGGTAGTATAGGTTTATGTGCTTGGATTTAGGTGGAGAAAATGAATGGATGAAATTGAATGTAGAAAGTAGAATGAGTGGATGAAATTGAAGGAAACATTCATTTATATTAAAGAGTGTGCCATAAATAACAAAACAGAGGAAGTATATGGTTTTTTGATGGTTTAAGGTAATGAAATTTTATTCCTTAAAAAAGGAAAAAAATTTGGTTTGCATTAATCGGATTATAAACTTATAACTATTACATGTTGCATAATAAAATTTAATATTGCAAATAAAACCTTTTACCATTCTATTATTTTAATTAAACCTTGTCTTTCTATTAATCTATGGAAAGACGATTTTTCGCAAGACTGTCTTGATAAAATATTTATAAATGTCACTTTAGTAAAACAACGTTATCATTATCAACATTATATGCACACGGATTCCATATAATATGAAAAATGATCAAAATTTTGAAGATTTGATTGTAATAGCGTGTCATTGCACGGTTTAAGATAAAATTATAATTATAATTTTTTATTAAAATATTTAAATTAGATGATACTTTTTACTAATTAAACTTCGTGCAATTGAGTTATATATGTCCATTTTCTTCTTCTTCCAATATTTTTTAAAAATTCATTGTGATTAATTTATAACATTGTGCTTTTTTTCAATACCATGATCAATGAATTATTTCTGACCAAAAAATGACATTATAGAGAAATTCATATTTTATTAAACATTCTAGGGATGGCAAAAAAAAATCCATGGTCAACAAATATTGTACTCTGTGCATCATTTTCAGATGAAACCAACAGTAAAAGTTGGACATTTCCAACAACAACGGTAGTGGAACCAAGGTCAAATATAAGGAGGAGCTCATTTGTAATGATAAAAA
Source organism: Rubia balearica (assembly GCA_032355405.1). NCBI lineage: Eukaryota > Viridiplantae > Streptophyta > Magnoliopsida > Gentianales > Rubiaceae > Rubia > Rubia balearica. Next base: position 7,148,030 of record JAULKJ010000006.1, read on the forward strand.
AATTATATATGTTATATCTAAAATGTTTAAATTAGGGAGTATCGTCAGCAATTCATAATTAATTGATTGAAGTAGAAAATTGCAAAATATGAAGTTTTATCATTGATCCAAAAAATATATAAATTCATCATCTTAGGGAAATAAAAAAAATATAGTATTAAAATATTAATGTTTTATAATTATTAATTATACAATTTAATTGAAATTTAATATAAAAATATAATATAATATAGCTTAATGAATTAATTTGTAATGTTATCATTTATCACATACTGATATGTACTAAAATAAGTCATTTCTAAAGGTCAATTAAAAATTAAATAAAGTCATACAAGAAAAATTGTAAATAAAATTTATAGAGTATTAAATAAACAATTGAAAGGATTTACATATAAACTCTTTCAGTACACTATCTATTATTTATAATAAAGCATTCTATATTGATTTGTTTTTTCAAAATTAAGAAACGATACACCTACATAAACAAAAAAAAAATACTCCATCTATTATTTTACATGTTTAACATAGTAATTTTAATATTTTTCCATACAATTTAAATTTCTTGGAGAGAATCGATTACAGAGAGGAAAAAAAGAATAAGAATGAATCACTTATTGTCATGAAATGGAATTTGATAATATCAAAAAGATAAATCAAAATGGAAAATGTATCAAATTTAAAAATAAGAATTGTAAAAAGTAAGTATTATGAAATAATATGCATCCTCATAAATAGGGTAATACAATTAATCATCAATTTCAAGCATTGAAGTATTTAAAAGTATTGAAAATGTTGGGGGAAGAGGCTTGCATTGGAAATTGGGGATTAACATGAAAAAATTACATTTTGAATTAATTTTATGGCTGACATGAAAATTTGTGTGAGTGACCGTGGCAAAAATCATGTATGAAGGACATGTGGTAAAAAATGATCTCCTTTAATATATAGTATATATTGTCATGAAATAGAATTTGATAATACCAAAAAGATAAATCAAAATGGAAAATGTATCAAATTTAAAAATAAGTATTATGAAAGAATGTGCATCCTCATAAATAGGGTAATATAATTAATCATCAATTGAAAGCATTGAAGTATTT
>JAULKJ010000006.1:7194513-7204749 GCA_032355405.1 Rubia balearica
GACAAACTAGCAGCTTTATTTAAAGATGAAATTAAAGAAAAAGGAACATGTCCTAACCAACTATGCCAAAGCTCAAAGGAAGCTTTGGCTGTATTTGAATTAACTAAATAAACCAAAGCAGCACCACCGTAATCTAAAATGTAAAGACCTCCCTCACTGTGTTCTCGGCTTACGAGCTCCTTGGTAACCTTGTTCTGAACAGTAAAAGAAGTGTCATTGAAAGAAACAACAACATTTAAATCCCTTGTCAACTTGGAAATAGACAATAAATTCATGGTTATATTTGGAACGACTAAGAGGTCAGATAAAAGAAGGGAATCAGAAATCCGTGAATTGCCAATGTGGGAAATATTTAAAGCAGAACCATTACCAAAATAAATATGACGATTATCGTGATAAGGAGCAGCGCTATCCAAGTTAGAAACCGAGCCATTCATATGATTGGTAGTACCAGAGTCCAGATACTAATCAGGAGTGGCATTGAGATGCCGATAGTGTGGCTGAGCTGTGTACGCGGAGTTAGCAACATCATCGCGAGGAACATTGGATAGCTTGTAGCAAAATTCTGCAAGGTGACCGGGACGATGGCCCCATTGGCAGACAAAAGATGGACGGCCAAATTGAGAGGATTGGCCGCCGCCGACTGGAGGCTGACCACGGCCGCCCCGTCCATGCCAAGAACCGCAGCCTCCCCTTCCGCGGTTGGACTGTCCGGATTCCTGTTGAGAGGCAGCAAAAGCAGAGGGTGCCGAACCAGATCCAGTAGAGCGAGTTTTAAGAGAAAATTCCAATGCCTCAGCATCAGCCACAATGGTGTACAAAGGAGGTAAAGGGTCTTTCACCATATGAGCAACAGAAAAATTGGAAAGCTTATCATTTAAACCCCGACAAAAAACAACAGCAACATCCTCATCATGGAGAGAATGACCAAGAACAAGCAATTCATCAAGAATATCTTTAAAACGAGCATAATATTCTTGAACATAAAGATCATCTTGACGTACACCATATAGAAGATCAACAAGAAAGAGACGACGAGCACGAGAATTTTTCTGATATTTAGTGGCTAAAGCATCCCATACCTGAGTAGCAGTGACCATACCGTTAACTGCTAACATCGCAGACGAATTCAGAGAGGAGAAAAGGGTAGGCTGAACAAGATGATCTGTCTGAATCCAGGTCACTCGAGCATCGACCTCACCAGGGACATTGTAATTGGATTCGTCAGAGGACAAGCTCGCAGGTGAATCAGGACACTTAAACGAACCAACAACATCACCAATCAATTTGACAGTTCTTAAAACTGACTAAACTTGAGTATGCCGGTGAGAGTAGTTGGAACCATCAAACTTGATAGTGTGCAGTTGATTAAAGCAGGAAGCGTAATTGACGACATCGTGAAGAGATCCGAGCACAATTGTAAAATCAAATCACACCAAACACACATCAAGCTTGTGAATGGCAGTGGACGACTGATTTAACTCTTGTGCAGGGACTGTGCAGAAAAATTGCAGAGTGGAATCGCGAGCGGCGGCGCGTGAGGAACACACGGCGGCGTCGAAATCCAGCGAGACAAGAGCGGGAGCGTGAGGGCACGTGGCGGCGACGGAAGCTGCGATCGGCCGAGATCCGACGGTCGACGTGAAGAGGCATCGAAAATCGGTAGGAGGCGGCGGGTGGGACGACCGGCGATCGGAGGAAAAACGAAAAAGGATTTTCAGATTTTGGTAAAAATCAGGAATTAATTTAGAGAAACCTGATTGTTACCATGATAGAATGTAAAACCCACAAATAATTGTGATTGTGTTTATTCATATATATATATATATTAAGTACAAAGGGTATACAAGGTAGAATCAGATATGGAAAATGATATATGCAAAACCAATCAGAAATGGTATTCCTTTCTTAACCTGATTCTAATTTATCTAATATTCTATTACATAATATACCTCGAAACTCGAAGTCGCTGCATTAACATCTTATGCCCATGGAATTCTTATCGAGCTTCACCGTGAAGTTCTTCTTCCGTGTCCATCCCGACCAGAATTCCTTGACTAAAATATCGTACCAAACCACCCGCCTTCGAGAGTTTCATCATAGAGTTGTGACCCATCTCCCTTAATTCTTCCTGGAACTCTGTGAATTTTTCCCCAATTAACACCTTCTCAAAAACATGTTCAAAAGGGTGGGTGCTTATCTCCCGAGAGCAAAGGTTCACGCTATTGAATGCCACCTCGTCCTCCTCTGCAATCCTCATGCACACTGCTTGACAGTACCTCTCTACGGACTTAGTCAGGTTGGTGTTTATATTCGCAAACCCTTTGAAAAAATTATTCATTCTCTCGCTTCGCTGGGTCAAGGACATCTCAACTAAGAAACCAGACCAGAAATACACAGGAACTCATTTCGATCTCCGGGTAAACATTTTCAACATCCGCGAGTTCGCCTCCAGATTGTACTTCACCATGATTTCCTTCCACCTGCCTTCATACTCTTTGATGCTTTGGAAGTTTCGCAATTCACTTCCCGAATTATGTGCGTGAACTCACACAAAAGGGAGTGCTTCAGGACGGTGTGTTCGACCGACCAGTGAGGGCATGACACGTAGGGGTGGACGATCCAGGTTTAAAAAAATATATTTCTCCAAATTATAAGCAACAATGGAAAGGCAAAAGAAGCAGGAATGCAAACGTCATTGCTTGGAAGTAAGACCGGGAGAAAACCAAGCAGAAAACTATTGAAAGAGCTTTAGGAGAAGTAGGGGATACAAAGGATCGATCCCCATTGGGTTCACAGCAACCTGCAATTACTCGTCACCGACCGCCCAGTTAAATCGTTCCTTAATGCACAACCGGCAAACCACTCATTGATATTGTAAATTGTGTCAAAATTCAATCTCTGTTCATGATTTGCAGCTCCGAATCCCATCTGGGTCATCCTCAAAATCATTCTTAAAACCCCAGAAGTGGAATTGGATTGGATTGGGCGGATGACTTCCCTGGTGGGTTCAAGTTTGTTGCCTCTCACTTTGACTAGGAAATGGGATTCCAAGTCTTCAGTATTCTATGATGCAAAGCCATTGAATTTAAGTTACTGGGGAGATAAAAGAAGAATGATTTGTGGTTGCATGGCTCCAACTAAAGACTTGAGGCCAACTGGTCCCGGTGAATTCGCAGCCAGCCAATTCAATGTAAAGTTTTCTTTCAATATGAGTTTGGTTTGTTGTTTTGTGTTCTTGAAATGTATGCATTCATAGTTCCTTTATCCCTTCTTCTTTATTACATGATGCTCTTGTAATTTCCTCCCATTAATTTTGTTAACACAGGTTCAGAATAAGTTAAATTCCATTGCTTGTTTTTGTGGTATTACAATTGTGGTCTAAGCTTGATGCTAGTGGACTAATAGTAGTAGTGTTATGCAAGCTGTTTTTGGCTGATTGTTTGTTGATGATTGGTAGGATTCAACTAAAGCTGGCAATTTGGGTAAGCTCGCTGAGCCCGATGAATCTGATGTGCTTATCGAGTGTAGAGATGTGTACAAGTCGTTCGGGAAGAAGCACATCTTAAGAGGTGTTAGCTTCAAGGTCAATTTGATCTTCTTCATTGTGCCCTGAAATAGGTTTACTGTTATCATTGATAATCGTTTCCTAGTCAAATTTCCAATATAGTTGTTCTTTGGTAACTTGTTGATAAGCTGTTTTCTGTACTTGTCCTAGCTTATGCACTTGAAGTCGGTATTTTCATCTACACTGCCAAGTGTCCTGGAGGTTTGAGACACTAATTCTGTAATACATGCAAAGATGAGTGAAATGTTTGCAAAATGGGATTTTTAAAAATATAATTTTGGGGTTATTAATGATTTGCAGCTACAGCCTAGGTTATTTTTGCATATGATAGTCTTTTTAGTTGTGATGAATTGGGTCTCTATAATTCTTGGCATTTCTTTGGAAACTATTCAAGAAACTGAATTGGAAAGATTGCATCATTTTGAAAGGTTATAACTTATAATGATACATTTAGTTTGGTGTGCGACATTTATTTTTCTAGTTGTCAAGCATCTTTGAGCATATTTTTGTGAGCTCTAGGGGACTACTTCTCTAGTCTCGGTAACTGTGTCTAGTCTTACTCTTTCGGGGCTTAATCTGTTATATCCAGTTTATGGTTCCTGAGGATTATTGTGTTCACATGTGTAGATTAGGCATGGAGAGGCTGTTGGAATTATAGGGCCTTCTGGTACTGGGAAGTCAACTATTCTTAAGATTATGGCCGGACTGCTTGCTCCTGACAAGGTATATTCTGTTACTCCCTCCGTCCCAGCTTAAATTACAACCTAATCATTGCACACCGTTCGAGACTTATGTTCGGCCCTTAATATGTTTAACTACGTATAATAACGGCAAATAAAAATTTACTTTTTAAAAACTACTTGTTTCGACGAATTTAACAATATCACATACTATAATATTATTTATTATGTATCTATTCAAATATGCGGTCAAACTTTGTTGCAGAATAATGCCATAAAGTGTCCCTGCAATTTAAGCAGGGACAGAGGGAGTACTAACTTCTGCCTGGCTTCATATGTTAAGCTATTATAAATGCAAACATTTATTCATGATCTGAATCTGTTTCCTTAATGATTCTTAAATGTCTGGGATTTTTTGGGTAGGGAGAGGTTTTAATTCGTGGCAAAGTACGGCGTGGTTTAATCAGTGATGAGGAAATATCTGGAGTACGGATTGGCTTAGTAAGTAGCTTTGATTCCGTAATTTGAGATCTTTGGATTCACTATGGACTATGATTTTATATAAGCCTTTAGGGTTATATACAACAATATATAATCCTATCCTTATCTCTTTATATGATAGGTATTCCAGAGTGCTGCTCTTTTTGATTCTTTAACTGTTCGTGAGAATGTTGGTTTCCTACTGTAAGTCTTTCTGTAAATGATTAAACAGTTTTAAGTTCATGGCTATTTTAAAAAAATTATCCATTGCTGTGTGTTTGATCCCTTATTTTGTCTTTCTCAATTTAACAGATATGAGAATTCAACTATGCCTCCTGATCAAATTGCAGAGCTTGTTACTGGAACTTTGGCTGCAGTTGGGTTGAAGGTATGTGGAAGTGATAATCTATTTGAAATGATCGGTCTGACTCCAGTTAGAATCCGTACAACACTCTAATTTATTTATTTATCACTTATTATTATTATTATTCTGTTATGTATTTTGAATCTTGCTTATGGAACCAAGTTTGGTATGTTCATATATGCTCAGTGTGGTCACGGATATCATTTTAAGTTTTGTCTGTGTAAATGTGTATGGCAATAATGGGTTAGTTGGCCATACATTTGCTTGGTAAGCATAAATTTGTTGAATTGTTTCGCCTGGTATTTGTTGGCTTCTATCTTTCAGAGACCATATTGATGTCAAGTATGTGATGCACATGTGATAATTTCAGTTGACTGGGTGAAAGAATATCTGTGTATTTTGTGTTCTGCTGTTTTTAAATCTTGACAGTTTACCCATATATTGTGGCATAAATGGTTTCATGTTGCCAGTTTTACCAGGAACTATACTGCTCTATGGTACCTGAATGTTATGTTTACGTGGGGATGTATAAAAGTTTAATAAAGGAAGACTTCAACGTCACTTGAATTATAATGGCCCATGTCATTACTCATATTCCACATTTGTTATTGTCAATTCATATAACTTTTTGATGTTTTTGCAGGGAGTCGAGGAACGTCTACCATCAGAGTTGTCTGGTGGGATGAAGAAAAGGGTGGCCTTGGCCCGTTCTATCATTTTTGATACTACAAAGGCCATAGTGGAACCAGAGGTACATAAGCGATTTCTAAACCTTTGCAAATCTGGTAGTGATCTGGAAATATTGTGCAATCCTGGTCTTCTTGTCTCAAATCCTTCTTAGATATTCCAGTATGAGTAGAATTTGGTTGAGTAGGTGGCAGGAAACTGAATGCCTCACTGTTTTTGACAATGCTTGATATATTATGGGAGATCAGGTCGTAGATGTGTCATTTGGGGTTAGGGGGCCCTATTGTAATCAAACAACCTTTTGGCTCTCTTCACTCATGTAGACAGGCGCCATTCTTAGTATGAGCCAAAACTAATTCGATCCTTTTGCTGGCTTTCATTATGTGATGTTAAGACTAAATGTGTTCGGTTTAAACTAGTGCTCATCTTGAAGTTAGTATTGCTGCTTGGGTTGTATTATCTGCTGTGCGTTTGAATTTTATTTACAGGTATGAAAGCTCTCTCATTTGCAGGTGCTGTTATATGATGAGCCTACTGCTGGACTCGACCCAATTGCATCGACTGTAGTTGAAGATCTCATCCGCTCCGTTCACTCAAAAAGTGAGGCTGATCTTAAACAGCCTGGACAGATTGCATCTTATGCTGTCGTGACCCATCAACATAGTACAATCAAAAGAGCTGTAGACAGGTACTTGGATTATCCTTCGCTTACTCAACTGTCTTTGCTATCCTATGTCCTTGGCCTGAAATTAGAGTGGACCGCAGGCTGTTATTTCTGTATGATGGAAAGGTGGTCTGGCAAGGAATGACTCCTGAGTTCTCATCATCGACAAATCCCATTGTGCGTCAGGTAAATGTCACTTACATATGCACGGCACTTTGTATCTGCGTTACTGGAGAAGCGTGGCTTCCATTTCTCCATCGTGAAAATTGTTTGTGTTTTACCGGTTTGTCCAGTTTGCATCGGGGAGCTTGGATGGACCAATCAAGTATTAGGTGACACAGTTCCGGATCGCGACAATTCCTTGAATTGAAATAGGCTTCACCTGGGAGAAAATACATAATAGACGTATGCATCATCACCATAACTTGCCATAATGGATCAGAATAAACCTCAAGAGAACTTGAACAGTAATTTGTTGTGGAGCTTGCATCTGTCTTTGGGGCTTTGAACTCCAGATTTTTCTTTGAATGAATCTCTGGAAATTTCTCAGAAGAATAAATAAGTGGATGGCTATATCACGCCCTGTATTTTACTAGTTACGCCCTGTATTTTGTATTATTCAATTAGTATTGTTTTATTTTTGGAATTCAAAAATGGGAAGAGTGATTATTACAGTTTAGTAATAATAATTGATATGAAGAAAAGGGAAATTAAATTTAAAACAAAAAATGGAACCCTAGTGCCAAAAGCGGTGGCGGCGCCGATGAAGACGGTTGTGGCGAGGCGATTGCCAGCGTTTCAAGGTGCCACCGCAATCTCAGGCTTCACGGCCGGTCGACGTCCTCCGCCTGTAATGTTGGTCGCCGCCCGGTCGCTGTCCTCCGCCTTCGAACCCGCTCGCATCACCACCGCCGTCCCCGCTCCCATTGCTGGTCGCATATCCCATTGCTCGGCGTTGCTCGCATCCCCGGTTGATGGCCACCGCTCGCAATCCACCTTCTCGCATCCTCTCGTACTCCAGCGGTTCTCGGGCTGGTTCGCAATCCACTGGGTCTCGGCTAGTTCGCAATCCATCGGGTCTCGGCTGGTTCGCAATCCATCGGGTCTCGGCTCGGTTCGCAATCTATAAGCAAACCCAGTTCGCAATCGAGATGGTCCTGCTCGGTTCGCAATCCAGCTTCTTCCCTGTTCGCAATCCAGCTTCTTCCATGTTCCCAGTTTAATTTGTGTGACTTCCTTTCCTGTTGGGTTCACAATCTGTCCAATTTCATTTGTTTTTCCGGTTCTCTTTCCACAACTCCCATCTTCCCCTAATTAATGTAATTTATTGCGAATTGTGAAGCAAAAGTTTCTATAAAACAGATGTTAAATTTCGGATATGGGTTGTAAATGTTGACAAAATTATTCTACTGGTTGGGTGGTTAATAACCATGTCTGATGAGGTATTTTTATAATTTAATTTTTGTAGCTATGAATTATTAGTTGCTTATTTCTTCATTAATGCATGTGATATTTTATGGTAATGTGAAATGTATTTAAATTACATTTCATCTGGTATTTATGCTTACTTATGTATAGTGTTTTATTGGTATAGATTTCGCCCTGTAGAGGTGACTGTATGTGGTTATTTAAATTTCGTGATAAGAAATAAAGTTATTATTAATTAGTTTAGTCTTGAAGGAGAAGTTAATATTAGTATTTTAATTGCATAATAAAGTCTAACGCAGTTGTCATGATGCCTTCCTAATTTAAAGTAGTTATTATTGTCAATGTCATTGGCCATTACATAATAACGTTATTATTTTATTTGCTGCCATGATATTACAAATATAAATTCATCAATTATTACGTTATTATGTTATTAGTAAATTTTTCAGTTGAAGAAAATAAAATAATTAATATTATTTTAATTAATAATTTAAAAATTACGTTGTTATTAATACATGAAGGGTAAATGTTGGGACTTGTGATTATGGATGTCATAAAAATGGGTGTCTGTGCATTATATTATTTAGTAGAATGATGTGTGGACTATATTGATTGTAGATGTGGTTGTGAGAATAATGCTAATTTAAATACGCGGTAGTTGTATTTTGATAACTTTAAAAATGTGCCCGTTTTATTATATGGTCATTTTTTAGAACTGCGTGTGTCCATATTCTATTCGATCGTCCACGAAAATACTCGAGTGACATGTTCTATTTTTGTAGGTTGGCGGTAATTCATTTGGAGCGATTCCAGGTGATAATGGTTGGCTGGGAATTACCATATCGTAGAAGGATGGCAGCTTGGAACAGAGCATACCAAGGACCGTAATTAATTAGACAAAGCATACCATGTACTTGTTTAATCGACTTTATATGGGGGTGATACATTTTTTGGGAATATCGTACGAACATGCTCAGAATGTAATGGAACAAAGAAAATTTTCGAATACAAAACAAATAAATTATTCGAATACAAGCAAACATGAAAGAACGCAACGTCTCCAAGTTATAGGAATTGCGTTAACATATTTATGGAAAATTACGTTATGGGCCAAAAAATGTCATGACATTATCCTTCTTTCCAAAATACACAGTTTTTGTTATTCTTGACTAAATATAGAAATATTAAATAAATGAATCTTGTAGTGAAATATTGGAAAGCAGTAATACATGCATGTTCTTGAGTAACTCATATCATAAACCAATTTTCAAAAGTAACTCATATCATAAACCCATTTTCAAACTTTTTTTATGAGCACCGGTATTATTACCGATGTCATTCTTCAACATGCCACTGCTAGCTATATTCCCACTAAAATTTTACCCGTCAAAATTACTATTTTGGTTATAGGCATCAGTATTAGCACCGGTATATGTCATTCATTAAAAATGGTGCTAAAAAAAATATTAAATTCAAATATTTTTTCTTCAAAGGCACTTATATCTGGCACCGGTATTTTGTGTACCAGTGCTGAATTCATTCATAGGCACCAATTTTTTGTGTATCGGTGCTGAATTTATTATAGGCGCTGGTATTTTGGTTTTGTAGCACCGGTATCACTAACATACCGGTGCCTATGGGGGTGTTTTCCAGTAGTGTAACCTAAAAAGATAAAAAATATCCCCTAGTTTTAAAACTAAAAAAATTAATGATCATTATACCCCTAGACTTTGCCGATGGTCAACATTGGTCAACACCTTTCAACGCATGTCAACGTCAGTCAACGATGGTCAGCACGATCAACGGAGATCAAAGGTGGTCAATTTCAGTCAACACTGGTCCGCCGTCGGCTAATGGTGGCCAGGTTGGATTAAAACTTTTATTTATAAGATGGGGTTAAATCAACACTTTAGTAATAATTACAGGGTTAAATTAGCACTTCTCTAAAAAGATAGGGTCAGATTAGCACTATCATAAAAAAAAAACTTTTTGAGGAGAGTTCACTCCATATAAATATGTCTTCATTAATTACAACTTCATAATTTTTTTTAAAAGGTAGATTTCATTACCAATCATAATTTAATTTATGCTAAATATATTTATAATTTTTATGCTAATTTCTAATTAATTTTCAATACTCCCTCTACCTCAGAGAAATCGACACATTTTGACTTTAGAAAGTCAACTGAATCAATTTTCAACTATTTTAATATCTTTATTCATGCTTGTTGATGATATCGAGGCCCGCGAGCTTCGAGTTTAAGGTAACATCTAAAGTCCAATCCGGGGCCCATAAAGGGGCGCGTAATCCAACCTAGATTATGGACATAGCTGATTCCTACAAGGAGGCTATCTCGTGTATACC
>JAULKJ010000006.1:7204849-7217492 GCA_032355405.1 Rubia balearica
AACTCTACATTGTATTCTTCTATATATTTGCACTACTCAATAATACTATTCATTACGGGAAATACAATCTCTAAACAGCAGGAAAATTAAATTAATGATTTTAATATTTATATAATTTTTTAATAATTGCATAATAGGTCCCTAGATTTATTATTGTATTCTTAAAAACTCCATCCCAAAATAATATTTACAATAATTATATAATACACCCTGTCTAAAGTTTAGTTTGCCTTAATCAAGACTTTGTGTTCTTTTTTATGTGAAATTCACATGAAAAAGGTTTCACACGTAAAAATTCAAAACTCAAAAATATTAATTCAACAGTACCGACTAGAAACCTAACCAAAACCAACAAAAGAAATAAAACGTGGCAATATTTAAGGTCAAATACGGAGGTCACCAGCTAACCAATCCAATTGTTTTGTTATGCCCAAGGAAATGTCGCATGAACAGCCACTGCGCGTACAACATTTTTTTCTTTTTTCGCATCTAATCCTTATTTTATGCATTAAATTGACAAGTTCTAGATATATAACAACGTCATTTTCGGGATTATCTACCTAACCACATATTTTTTTATCAATTCAAAGTCTTACAGATTGACAACGTTTTGGACCAAGAAAAACTCAAACGAGTACTACTCCCTCCGCTCATGCATAGTATATTAGTATGTCACATTTTTGTTTTTGAATGCCATCTTTTATCGGTCCATTTCCTACTCTGATAAAATTTCTTTAATTTCATTTCTATATTTAATTTTTTTTACTCTGTAAACATATGATGTCATATATATATATAAGGAACGGTGTCATATACCGAGGAACGAACGGAGAAAGTATAAAAAATATCACAAATTTCTAATATTAATGCATGATGGTACAATTGAAATTCACGATGAAAATTAGTAAAATTGCACAAGAAAATTGCACATGATGGTACAATTGAAATACACTACACAAGAAAATTAGTTAAAATTGCTAACGCTGAAATTTCGTGATTTACCTTGGATTAGTTAAAGTTGTTAGTTTTGGATCAATTTACCTCCCCTCACAGCATGTGATGATGGGAGCTAAGTTGTTGCGAACGAGTGAAATTATTTCTCAACAATGATCTAATGGTGACTATTAACATGTAACATGTGTTTGACCATGATTTGGTCGTCAAAGGCGGAGAGCCCTCCAACCCCTGCCGGCAATTTTCCATGGAGTATTAATTTTTTTAAAAATTACCCTTCAGTCCATGTCAAATAGTTTTTAATGACACTAATTATTAAAACATTACCCTTTAACCCATCTTAAATATTATCATATATTTTTATTGAATATTATTTTATTTTTAAAAAATTAATTAGTCTGTCAGAATAAATCACTTAGATGATTAGATTTGATTTTATCTTGTTGACTAGTTAGAGTTATATTAGAACTAGTCTAATTTCATGCTTTGTACTCTCTATTTATTCTCTTCTTGATCAATAATAATAAACACGGGAAATTATTCTTTCACGGTATCAGAGCAAGTTCTGATCCTAAATCTTAAACCCTATATTTTTATTTTTTGGCCTCCCCCTTTCTTTCTTTTTCCGGCCGACCAAAATGCATGATTCCGGTCGACTAAATGCCTGATTCCGGTCAAGTTCCGGACAAATCCTGGCGACCTCCGGCGGTCCAATTCCAGCCGATCTCCGGCGGTCCAATTCCAGCCGATCTCCGGTCCAACTCCCGGTCATCTCCGGTCCAACTCCCTGCGTCTCCTTCCCCGCAGTTTTTTTATCTCCGGTGGGTTCATCTTCTTCTCCAGTGATTCGCAACTTCATCTACGGTTCCCTGATGCCTGATTCACATCCCAGTGGTTCTCGGCGTCTTCGTCCGCAATTGTTTCTAATGGTTTCTCAGATCTGGTTGCATGAAGATTGTTTAATGTTTAAAACAGTTTGAATCTTGAAGAAATCGTGTTATTCGATAATATTATTGCTTTGATTTGAGCATGTTTGATGTTTTCCGAGTTTTTAGGTTGCGGTTTTCATGTTGATGGGTAGTTTCTGCTTGAATGCGGCCTAAGGAACTGTTGTGTTTTTGTCGGAGATGATGTTTAAGATGCATTCCTCTGGTGTTGTTTAGCAGATTTTTTTTTTTGCTCAGTGTTGGTTGTTTTTGCTCAATGTTGGTTCCAGATCCGGTTGAAGAAGATGAAGATGAGGTTTCATAAGCCTTTAGTTTCAGAAAATCCAGTAGAAGAAGGTGCAGTTTTTTAAATTAGAATTGTAATGAAAGTGTTTAAAGGCATTTAGTGGAAAGTTTTGTAAATATGAAAAATAATATTAGTGTGTAATTTTTGTAATTAACATTAAGCATGTCATTATTACCTATCAACTTTTTGTCTTGTCAAACTTGATTTCTGCCATTTTTTTTTCTGACTTTTCACTGTACATCTATAACATCCCTTTTCTCTCTGCAAATTGAGTTGGGACAGAGGGAACTTTGTTTTATAAAGATGAATGGTATTATTTGCCTCGCTCCTTATTTTTCATCTAATTACAGAAACTCGCTTGGTTTAACTCTTTCAGATGATGTTTAATTCTAAGAATGTAAATCTTTAACTTCGTTCAACAAAAAAAAAAACTAAATGGCGCGGATATTGGCTGAATTTCACATCAGGTACACATGCCTGATAAATTCTCAATTTTATTTAAAAAGACCATGTAATTTACCTGAAAATTTATATTAAATAGATATATAAAACAAATCTTGTTTATATCGTGTGATCGTTAAATGAGATCATTTTATAATTTAATAAAAAATAATTTGATTTTTATTTTTATGAGGTTCTCATACGTTTGTTTTTCCATTTATATATCCTAAAAATATAATTAATTATAATTAGATTATTAAAAGTTATATAAACAGGCTTTGTTATTGTTGGTCTAGTTGTTAGGCGATTTAAGATGTTAGATAAAAAGGTTTAAAAATATGTTTCGAAAAATTATAAATTGATTGACGAGTGAATGTATAATTTTTCGAGTGCATCTCCTGACAGACGGTCTGTCCATAAACTTATGTACAATCAACGTATTTTTTACCTTATACACTTCATTGATTAGGACCGTCTTTCCATAGTCTTGTGGAAAGACGGGATTTAATTAAAATAATAAAAGGTAAAAGGTGTTAGTTGCAATATTAAAAATTTATTATGCAACGTGCAGTAATTATAAAGTTTATAACTCGATTCATTTTCATTTCTTTTCATTTGTCATTTAAGTCTTGGTCTTTCCATGACTTATGGAACGATCGTCTTTCAAGAGACATGCTCAAATTACATACTAAATTTAGAAATTTGAAAATATTTTTTATATACTTTTATATTTTCACATTCATATACACATTATTATCGGTTTTAACTTTTAAAATACAATATTTAAATTTTATAAAAAAATCAAAATTTAAAGTAAAAAATACGGTGGACTGTTTGTGAACTTATCGACTTTCTCTAATTTTTCAAATGACACAACCTACGTTTGAGATTCCAAAACCATCAAAATGTTGTATTTCGGGAAGTTAGGCTGCAGTAATATCATCCTGAGAAAAGGATTACAAATCTATAAATGTTGTATTTCGCAAAGGAAATGATCGGATGATCTTATCTTATCCGGTTACCTGAATCATCCTTTTCACCCAAAATGTTAGTGAATCAAAACAATTTCATAAATTCAGTTCATTCTCATTTTAATTTATGGTAAGAATTGGTTTTCCTCTTCTTAAATCTACTCTCAAACTATTACCACCACATCAACGGATGATGTGGTTGTATTAATACGTAAATAGTTGCAATTTCGACTTAATTTCCGATCAAGAAAGCAACGAATTAATCAACCATGTTGAGATACAATGGCTCTGTTTGGTAGACCTGTGCTTATAAGCAAATCTGGCTTATTTTGAAAGTAGGAGGAAACCAATTTCTGATTTTCCCTCAAAAATAGCTTCTTCTTTCAAAATAAGATGTTTTTAGAAATTTACCAAATACTAAAAAGTGTTTTGCTTACAAGTACATTAGCTAAAAAGCTATGCCAAACAGAGCTGATGTATCCACGCCATGATTTATATAAATAGATATTCAAAGTCAACCCATAAGCGGCGGAGTATGAGTATCGATGGTGACCAGTTCCTAGTAATACAAGTGGTATCCAATTACTACTATTCCGTCTCTACATATTAACCAAATCTCAGTTTTAATCCTGCTGCACCATCAGGCACGAATAAAGCTGTCACATTCTTTGCCTTTTTTACTTTGTGGGATTATATCGATTATGATTTTTTCTTGATTTATGCATGTATGAAACGCTTTTCTGTTGTGATCTACTAGTATTTGCTTGTTGCATCCATTGGTTCAGTTTTACAGGGGGTTCATTAACGTTGTTAACATTGGTTTATCTGTTTCCAGGGCTGAGCTGAAGTGAAGGGTGCGTTGTTTGTTGAGATTATATTGAAACAATGGCGTTGAATGGCACTGCGTGTCCTGCGCCGATGAAGCCCACGTCTAACGGCTTTTTCCAGGGGGATAATCCCTTGGATTTCGCTCTTCCACTCGCCATTCTGCAGATATGCTTGGTTATTGCTGTCACCAGAGGTCTTGCTCATGTACTGAAGCCACTGAGTCAGCCTCGGGTGATCGCAGTCTTCGCAGAGATCTTGGTTGGCAACCTCATGTTTGTTCTAGCTCAGATTCTTAAATTTGTTCATTGTGTGTGTTGTTTTTAATGTTTTTGGGGCGGAGTTTTGCTCGGGCCATCGGCTCTTGGAAGAAGCACAGGCTATATGAAGGCAGTTTTCCCACCCAAGAGTAGTACTGTGCTGGACACACTGGCAAATATTGGTCTGCTATTGATTCTTTTCTTGGTGGGGTTGGAGTTGAACTTCAGATCCCTGCTTAAGACGGGGAAGAAAGCGTTAGGCTTCGCTGTGGCGGGAATAAGTGTTCCTTCCGCGTTGGGAGTTGGTACATCCTTCATTCTTCGCGCAACCACAGCAAAAGGCGCGAATGGGACTCCGTTTCTCAGCTTCATGGGAGTCGCGCTTTCTATAACCGCCTTCCCTGTTCTAGCCCGGATTTTGGCTGAGCTGAAGCTGCTGACAACCGACGTTGGGAAGCTAGCCATGTCTGCTGCTGCAGTGAATGATGTTGCTGCCTGGATACTGCTTGCTCTTGCCATTGCCTTGTCTGGACACAACATTTCTCCTACTGTGCCATTGTGGATCTTCCTCTGTGGTGTCGCGTTTGTAGTTTGTTCGGTTATTTTTGTTGCGCCGGTTTTCAAATGGATGGCTAATCATTGTACTGAAGGGGAGCCTGTCCCCGAGACCTTCATCTGTGGCACGTTAGCCGCTGTGCTTGCTGCTGGATTTGTTACTGATGCGATTGGAATTCATGCCATGTTTGGGGCTTTTGTCTTCGGAGTTTTGGTTCCAAAAGAAGGCCCTCTTGCGAATGCGCTGGTTGAGAAGGTGGAAGATCTGGTGTCGTGTCTCTTCATCCCGCTGTTTTTTGTTTCGAGTGGATTGAAAACCAATGTTGCAACCATACAAGGGGCTCAATCTTGGGGACTACTGGCTCTTGTCATACTCACAGCCTGTTTTGGCAAGATTTTTGGCACTTTCTTTGTGTCTCTCATCTTCAAACTGCCTGTTTCTGATGCACTTGCTCTTGGTTTTCTCATGAATAGCAAGGGCTTGGTGGAACTCATTGTCCTCAACATTGGTAAAGATAGAAAGGTAAAATATTTGTCAAATTTCGTTGTATCCATTGTGTATCTTCGATAGTTTGATGATTAAAATATTGTTTCTTGGACAGGTTCTGAATGATCAAACCTTTGCAATTATGGTCTTGATGGCTCTCTTCACAACTTTCATCACTACTCCTCTGGTAATGGCTGTGTATAAACCAGTAAAGAGAGCGAAAATAGGCGAGGAAGACTACAAGCACAGAACAATAGAAAGGAGCAACACAAACAGCGAACTTCGCATCCTTGCTTGCTTCCACAGTGCTAGAAACATCCCTTCCATCATCAACCTCTTTGAAACGTCACGAGGAACTGAAAAGCGCAAAAATCTCTGCGTTTATGCTATGCATCTGATGGAGCTCTCGGAAAGGTCATCCGCCATACAAATGGTCCAAAAGGCTAGAAGGAATGGACTGCCATTCTGGAACAAAGGCAAGTCTGAGAACATCATCGTCGCTTTTGAGGCGTATCAGCAGCTAAGCAAGGTTTCTGTAAAGTCCATGACATCCATCTCTTCATTCACCGACATGCACGAAGATATCAACGCAACAGCAAAGAGGAAGAGGGCCGCGATCATACTCCTACCGTTCCACAAGCATCAGAGGCTAGATGGTTCGCTAGAGACCACCCGAGCTGAGTACCATGCGGTTAACAACAAGGTTCTCGAGGGAGCATCGTGCAGCGTGGGAATACTGGTTGATCGCGGCCTTGGAGGGGCTGCTCAGGTATCTGCAAGCAATGTATCGTACCAAATCGTGGTTCCCTTCTTTGGAGGTTGCGATGATCGTGAAGCGCTTGCATACGGGGCTCGCATGGCTGAGCATCCTGGAATTCACCTGACACTCATTCGCTACACGGTTGATCCAACAGCCACAGGAGGAAATGGGGTAGTCCAAGTAGATGCTGCAGAAAGCAGCAGCATTTCAGCAGATGAACAGGCCCTTGTTGGCTTAATCGAAAGAACAAAGACTGATAACTCGATGACATACTTGGAGGTAGTTGCCAGTAACTCCGTTGATGTTATTGCATCACTGTTGTCGCATAAAGGCTGCAATCTGTTCTTGGTTGGTCGGAAGCCTGATGGTGAGCTGCCATTGTCGTTGGTTGAAAGAGGCGATTACCCGGAACTCGGACCAGTTGGGAATTTGCTGGCTAATTCCACAAGTGCATCAGTTTTGGTCATTCAGGATTGAATGCACTTCACCTGACTAGAGACTATAGATCATAGATTTAACACTTTTCTTCTTCTCTGCAAACAGTAAATACTGTCAATTCCTTTTGCAGTAGTGGTTATTTTTGTTTTTTTAGCAAAGGTTCTTGTGAAAACATTGGATTCCAAAGATGAACTGCTTAATCAAAGATTCAGAAAGTCTTGTGGATTACATAGGCAGCGTAGAGGATGATTCAATAAAATATTTCTTCAACTACTATTCAATCAATAGAGAATCTTTGTTATTTTTCCCCACATTTCTTATGTCACTTGTTGAATTATTGTACTTCCAAGTTCTTGTGTTGATGGGGAGGACTAACTGAAGTAAAGTATTCCCTCTGTTCTCTTATTCGTGGCACACTAGCTCTAGACTCTTAGATTAATGTTAGATGTAAGAATGGACATAAAGTTGATAGAAGTGATTAGCTTGTATTATTGCAATGTATTTATTGTATTGTTAATGGGTAAATTTTTAGATTTTAAAGGGACAAAATGGGAAACTAGAAGTTTGTCTCTTACCTCTTTTAGCAATTTCTTCAAGTTTGCCATTTAGAAAGGCAAAATGGCACTAGCTCCCTCCTTTACCTACTATTTTGAATTGAACCTTTTCTTTTCACCTTTTCAAAATAATAATAAGAAGAAGAAAAGGATGAAAGTCTATGGTAGAAGTTGGAATCTATCCATATTTAAGCATTGATCCCTCCAATCATGTTGGAGTACTAAAAAAGAATCTATCCCAAAAACAATTGACTAATCAAACATATTTGACCATCCCAGAGGTCCTTATTGCCTGAACGAATATAGTAGCGGATAAAATTCTGTTTACCATCAAAACATTCTTGTCTGATAGTAGTGGAAATGGCCTAATAATTCTGACTATGTTGGCTTTCTGCAAAACAGCCATGGTTTTCTGCACAAAAAAATTGCTAGCAAATGTCATAAGATGAAGATGATAAGACATTGATCAAGAAACACATTTCTTTCTGTACAAAGTGATGAAAACCACCGAAAGGCGGTAGGGATTATTTATGGCTCCCCGTACCATTTCATTAGCCTAGATAATGAGAAAAGCTATACATGAAGTGAATGATTTGGTAGCTTAAACTGAGTGTTCAAGCGAGCAAATCAAATTTACGAAATACCTACAGCAGAAAATCTTGATATGACAGATTCCAATCGCCAATGGAGCGCGACTAGATTCTCTCAAATCAGTTAAGGAAATGTTGAGCAGGTTGAGTAGGTAACACATCCAAAATGTAATTTCTTCTTCAAGCTTCTTTAGAGAAGATATAGGATCCCGGTACCAGAAATTTTGATCAGCAGGGAACCTTGTGAAACCAGTAAGATGATTGAGTCCATAGAGAGTCTCATTTTCCAGTCTCTAACTGCATGTACAAAATTATCACACCTTTGTTTGCAGAATGTAGTTTCGAGTTCGACTAAAACAGAACAGGGCTATAATACCACAGTAGAAACTAACAAAAGCACTTAAACAAAATATCCACACTGAGATTGGTCCCTTGTCTGAATCTCCATCAAATTCCTTTCCAGGTAGCTCAGTCCGCCTTCCTTTCTGGCAGCCATCATCCGAAACCTCAACACATAGGTAAGGATTGCCAGCAAAAGCTCCCGGAAACCTCCAAATGTCATCCTTCTTACGCACAACCCCTGAGAAACAATTGTACGACAGATTCAGGACTGTTAAGTTTACTAGGCTGGAAATGTTAGCTGGAATCTGACCCGACAGAGAATTGCGCGAGAAATCAAGAATCTTTAGGCTGTTCATCTTCCCTACACTAACAGATATGTGACCATCAAGAAGATTATGAGATAGGTTTAGGTACTCAAGACCTTTCAGGTCAAATAAACCACCTGGAATTTCTCCATGCAGCTGGTTATCTGACAGATCAATCCCAACTAGAGTTGAGAGATTGTAGTTGAAGGATAGTTCAGTTCTGCCAGCCACGTGGACACAAACTGTCATCTCCAACGATCCAGGGGCTGTTCTTGATCCACTTACACCAGCACTAAAGCTGTTAAAATTTGAGCTAATGTTGAAGTTACCATCCACAATGTAGCCAGAGAACTTGTTACCCGAAAGATTCATGGTATGGATCCCTGCGAACGAGAACAGCCAAGTAGGTAGAGATCCAGTAAACTTGTTTCGCGCAAGCGAAAGAAACCTCAGGTTAGACCATTTTGTGATGGCATCATTCAGGTATCCAGAGAGATTGTTGGAACTGAAATCAACAACTTCCAATGACCTGCATCCTGCCAATGTTAGTGGAATCTCCCCGGAAATCTGATTGCTACTGATGTCAAGAATCTTCAAACTATCTAGTGCATCAAGCTCGGGTTGGATTTCACCTGAAAGATTGTTGTTGTTCACTATCAGGGAAAGTAGTTGAAAGCAGCCAACAATGTTCAATGGAATCGATCCGGACAACAAGTTATGTGACAGATCAATGACTTGAAGATAAGTTAAATTTCCAATTCTAGATGGGATTTCTCCAGTCAGAAGATTATTGGAAAGAAGCAATGCCTGCAAGCTCTTCAGCTCAGTGATTGTCACGGGAATATCCCCAGAAAAATGGTTGTGAGACAAATCAAGAAGTAACAGCCCCGACTTCTCAGATGAATCGACAATCTTGCTAGGAAGTCTACCAGATAACTCATTGAAGCTCAAGTCCAATGCAACTAACCTCTCAGAAAACACAAGGCCAGGAGAAATCCCATACCTCAATGCATTGAATGATACATTGAGCTCAGTCAATCCTCGAAGGTCAGAAATGCAGGAAGGTAATCCTCCAATAATTGAATTGTTAGCTAAATTAAGAACTGAAAGAGATCCAGAGGAAGGAGAGAAACACGGCAATGTGCCTGAAAGCCGGTTAGACTCCAGATTGACACGAACCAGAGCCTGTCGAAAATCGCCAACACTTCCCACCAAATAGTTATGAGACAAATCCAAATACTTCAATGCCATCAAACCAAACAAGCTCTTAGGAATCTCCCCCTGAAAACTATTGAAACACAAACTGATCTTCTCAAGCTTCCTGGAGAAATCCCCAATCCAAAAAGGGACCCCACCACTAAACATGTTATGACTAAGGTCCATCTGCACTAAACCATGTATCTCCCTAAATGCATCAGGAACAACCCCACTAAACATATTAAAACTAACATCAAGAACTTCAAGGCTCAGAAAGCCCCCAAAGCATGGTGGAATGGAATCATTGAAGCCATTATGTGACAGAATGAGAGTTTGCAGAGATGTAAGGTTACACAGAGAGGGATTCAGTTGGCCTACCAAATTCATCCCAGTAAGGTTAAGCTCAACAATTCTGCCAGTCTGGTTAGAACAACTGACCCCAGTGAAGTTGCACTCCAAAACACCAGCATCCCAGCTTGCCAAACTCTTCCAAGGATCTTGCACCTGGGACTTGAACATCAGAAGCGAAGCTCTATCATTTGGGTCAATCCCAACTTCACCATTCACATTCCCATTTCCAAAATCATCCCTGCTCAAAGAACCAGCAAAAGCAGCAAATAGGGTGGTCAAGAACAGCAGCAATAATGGCACAAAATGCACAGAAGCCCAACTTTGCTCCATCAACAAGAAGCTACTGAAGACTCACTCTTTACAAAATGGAAGAAAGTTAAACAGAGGGTATGGAGTGAAGAGAATGAGGAAGAACAGACATTCTTTCTTTCCTTTATACCAGCTTCTTGAAATTGGTGTAAAAGGGAATTCTTTTATGTTTTTCCTTTAGGTAAAGCTCGCATCAAAGTGACAATTTGGGTCTTTGTGAGCTGAGAAATGAGATAAAGTAAACAACTTTTGTTTCTTTTTGAAATTCTCCACAGTTGATTATCTCGATTCTCGAGTAATAATAATCAGTAATCAGCTGTGTACTGTGTACTGTGTACTGTGGCCTGTGGGGTGGGTTGTTTGAGAGCGTGCGTACTCATGCTGCATCTTTCTGTCGCCTGGGATTTCTCATGCTTTCTCTATTTCTCAACAACTCTCGTTGTCTCGCGAGCGTCACGCGCGCCTCTGGCCCTCGTTATCTTTGGTACTTATTCGGTGTGCATGTTACAAATATAACATCACTAAGTGCAAATATATCTCTCAGATAAATAAAGGTATAAATATAATGTTAACTAATTGATGAAAGTGCAAATATAACGTTAACTAATTGTGAAAGTGCAAATATAACCTTATAGGAGAAATTCGACATTGACCGTATTTTTCGGCTTTGACCCCTCAAAATGACAAAAAAGTTCTTGGACCAAAAGCTAAATTTGGGTGGAGAATTATACTCTTATTCACATCTATTTTAGATATTTTCCCCAATTTTTTCCCAGGGACCTTTTCCCAAAATTTTCTTATTCTTCTCCCTCCTGCTGCAATTTACAAAAAAATAAAATCAAAGAAAATATCAAATAAATATCAACAAGAAATTGCAAAACATCAACATTATCTTCAAAACTAAAAATTTTATACATTAACTACAACTAACAAAATATCAACTGAAAATCATAAAACATTAACTAAAACTAACAAAGTAACAACATAATCGTCAAACCAAAAATCATAAATATCAACAACAACATGTGTTACCCTGACACTTAACAATGGGGAGAATCGCGTATTGAATCGACACGACACGCGTATCGACACGAAATATGACACGCGACAAAATTTGGCCGAGTTGCACATAATCGGAAGGCGGATGTGAGTATCGGAACACAATACGCAAAATGTACAACGACGAGTTCTTATTCTTAATTATATGATGTTGACATCTTAAATCTAGATGTCTATTTTACTTCCCAAACAGACTAATTCAAATTATTACATGAAGGACTAATTTATTTTACAGGATGTCTATAAATATCGAGTCCTTCTTTTGAAAGAAAGCCTTTCCATAATTTATGGAAATTGGAAAGACCATAGTTTAAATAGTAAATTTGAATAAATTAAAATAAAATTTTTGGGTTGTATTAATCGGGTCATAAACATA
Organism: Rubia balearica; assembly: GCA_032355405.1. Lineage (NCBI taxonomy): Eukaryota > Viridiplantae > Streptophyta > Magnoliopsida > Gentianales > Rubiaceae > Rubia > Rubia balearica. The sequence goes on from JAULKJ010000006.1 coordinate 7,216,857, forward strand.
TCACTCTTAAATGTTGCATAATAAATTTTTAATATTGCAACTAAAACTTTTTTACATTTCTATAATTTCAATTTAACCTCGTTTTTCCACATGCCTATGGAAAGATGGTCTTTCCGAAAACTTTGCCTATCTTTAACTATGTACAGTTAATTTTTTTTTAAAATTAGTATTCTTAAAATACACATTAAGACGAATATAAAACTATGGCACATGATAATATCCTTACTTATATATCAGTAGAATTTTATAGTTTAAATTAGTCAATTTTGACTAAATAAATAGTACAAGTGCAGCTTAACCTGAGACAGAGGGAGTATAATTTATGATACTATCATAATGTGATATTGTTAAATTTATTGTAACAAGTAGTTTCTAAATATAAGTTTATTTCAGGAGCAAAAAAAAGGCGATAAGTTTATTTATTTATTATTATATGTAGTTATATATATTAACGGCCAAACATATTCTATGAAATTTGATTTCGTACTGAGGGAGAATATATCTGTCTGCTTCACTGAAAAACACAGAAAACGTCGTACTAACTACCCAGAAGAGATGTTTTTTTTTTTTTTTTTTTTATATAAACACACCCAGCCAAACAAACTAATTTCTAATGGAAAAGATTGATCATCCAAA
>JAULKJ010000006.1:7217592-7229526 GCA_032355405.1 Rubia balearica
GGGCCTCGAAAGTCAACATTGATTACTTGTACACAATTTTGGAAAATTACACTGTGGTCCAAAATTGTGTTTCCCCATTATCCATTGCTAAAACATGCATGTTTTTGTTATTCAAACATTTATATTCATATTTATATTAGGTCAATAAAGGTTGATCGTTAATTAATTTAAGACAACTTAGTAATAGTAAAAGTCAACAAAAGAAGTGATCGATTTTGAAATTCAAGAAAAAAAACAATTTAGTTTAGAGCAGCTGCGTGCTGCTGTGTGAATCTCATAATATTTTGGCAAAAGTTTTAAAGTTTTTGACAAATTTTTATGAAATTTTGGCGGGAAGATTGAAATTTTAAAATATTTAGCTAAGAGCAGTTGCGCCCATCGCATGAAATTTTTGGCAAAAGAATTTAAAAATTTTGGCAATTTTTTGGGCGGGATTATATAACTTTTAGTCGGTTTAAAATAAAATTGAGCTAAAAGTTAGGATTATATTAACACAATAGGTAATGAGTTAGGATTAAATTAACAGTTTCTCATATTACAAGGTTGTATTGGTTGGCACTTTCGATAAAAATTTATGGTAAGAAATGTATTTTTCCCTATTACAAATCATGTGAATATGTATAAGATAGTACATGAAACAATGCTTATTTTTCCTAAAATACGTAAATCAATTAATGCTAATGGGTAAAAGACAATGTTTATACTTATACTTAGTTTGGTTGACTTTAGAGAAATTGAAGATCAACAGAGGTTGATAAAATATTTAAAATTATGTCAAACTTAATTATCCAAATGAAATAATTCCATATTCATCTTAGGAATTTTTTTCTATTTTTAATATATTATAAAAGTTTTGTTGAAATAAATAAAAATAATATCAAATCACTCCATTAGTTACATTATTTATAAAAATGACTCTATCTAACGGTTAGTCGGTCAAAAATAAAATTTTGTGTGCAAATTAGATTGCGCATAAAATGAAAATAATTACATACCACAAAAAAGGATAACCTAGCTAAATCATAACAAATACTAACCTATATTCAAGGAGAAAAATCAGCGAAGTTTTCAACTAGAAATTACTATAAAAACTCGAGAAACAAACTAGTGCACAACTAGGATCATAGCCGTTTTGGAGTTGAGCAATTACCGTAGGATTCAGTAATTTTTATAAATTACTGTAAAAGTTCAGCAAAGTTGGGATTGGGCTCGTATCATTCTGCATTAGGATATTCGAAGGCTTCAAAAGTTGCCGGGGTTTTGGAGTTACGCTATTAGGATATTCAAAGGCTTCAAAAGTCAACCAAACCATTCATTCTTAGCTTCCGGATTTTCTTGCAAACGTTTGTAACCGCCGAAAATAGACCATTTGGAGTTCCGAATCTGTTTAGGTTTGGGATTCCTAAACCCCGCGCTATTAGGAATCATGTGTATAAATGCAGGCTTAGGAATGATATGAAGACTATCTGGTACGTATTGAAAGAAGAAGATCGGAATATTGAAGATGGAGAAGCCGTACCCGTTGCTAGTGTTGGTCGGCGGCAAAAATCAGGTGTTTTGCGACGTGGTGGATGACGCAGGTGGTTTCACAAGGTGTATCCCGGAATCGAAAACGAACGGGGCAGCTGTGATGCCGACTAATATCAGCGGATGGCTACTCTTAGCGCCGGAGGAAACCGGTGAAGTGCGCCTGTGGAATGCTGTGACTCTGCAGTCAATCGATCTACCACAACCACCCGTTGATGCGCACCATTGCATAGATTATGTTTTCCTGACGAAGTCTCCCGACAATGCCGACTGCGTGCTTTTACTCTTCCTGCACCATCGCGGCATTCTGCATTGTCACGTTAATGGAGAAGAATGTGATGGAGGGTGGACATTCCAAGAAGAGAGTGGTTATAAGTTTATATGCCCGGTTGCCTGCAGCGATGATGATATATTCATGAGTTGTCGAAATCCTAGGCCTGTGTTGGCCAAGATCGAGACCGTGAAACCGAAGAGGCTCGTCATAACACCCGATCCTCGGTATGCGTGCGTCCCTCTTCATCGGGTCGTTGGCAGCTCCGAATATGCGGAGCATTGGGTGGCATGTTGTGGAGACCTATTCATGATTGAGGTGGCATTTGGTGGGAAGCAGATAGTGAGCATTCTTGTCTCCAAATTAGATTTCTCCGACATGTCATGGAAGACGGTGAATAGCTGTCCGAATGCAGCGTTTTTCATTAGCCACAAGCAATGCCTGGCTTGCCCCATTGCGTCAGCTGATTCCGGCAAGGCGGGGAATCGGGTCTACATGGTTGAAAATGAGGGTAAAGTGTTGCTACACACTTACCACATCCAGCAAAAGACTCTCAAGACCTGTTTGGTTGCCGCTCCACCAAATAATGAGTGTGGATCACCACATTGGATGTTCGTGGCAAACCGTCACATCGCAGTGGATGGCGAAAAAGATCATTTATTTGCCAAGAGCGAGAATTCCGAGGTGTTGATGGAGAATGGATTTGAGGATCTTCCGGTTGAGATTGTGGACAGATTCTCGTATTCTTTTTTAGAAAATATGATGGATTACCTCAACTTTCGTGCCACCTGCAGATGGTTTCGCGAGGTATGCTCGGAAAAGGAGTGGAGGAACAGAAAAGAACTCGCAGCTGATAGTCCGATGCCATGGCTGCTGTTTCCTAGTTCCACGGAGGATGGCAGAGGTTTATTCTGTATGATGGATCCACATACGCGTAGCGAGTTCTACGTGAGGACACCCGAGGCTTTGGGAGATGCATCAAGAATTTGTTGCGGTGGAGATGGATTGGTGATCATATCCAGTCCCTGCATGGTAGATGATAAGGTCGATGATGATGAGATCACCTTGTTGCTCTACAATCCCATAACAAACTCTACAATCTGCTTACCCAATATGCCTACCAATGTTTCACACTTCCTCCTTGGGTATGACGGCACCGTTCCCGTGTTTGATGCAATATCACTTGATTCTCCCCCAACTTTCCATAACATTCGTGCATCTGCCACTTACGAGAGTGACCAGAAATGGAATAAGACAGCGGCTATTATGGAAAAAGGATACGAGGGGGAGTGCAAATTGTTTGTGCGACAATCCAATGTGAATGCTGTTTTAGCAGGTAGTGCTTATTACTTTATGGTTGGTGATGGAAATCTTGCATATATTTCATTGGAAGGAGATGATGCATATAAACTAAAGATCCACAGCTTGGAAGAACCCTGCAGTAGATCATCGTTCGAGCAGTGTTTCTTGGTAACAGGTGACAACGGTGATCTTCTCGCTATCTATCTAGGCAAAGAGTGGAAATGGCTGAGAGCTTTCAAGTTCAACAAATCCGACATGGTTTGGGATGAAATCAAGAAGCTGGAGAACAACGCCATTTTATTTTTGTCTCGTCTATCCAGTTTTACTGTCACGGAACCTCCACCTGAAATCGGCAACAGAATTTACTTCCCGAGATTTTACCGAGACTCGATTGTTTATTACTCTTTCAACACAAACACATTTCATGTCAGCGATGGTTGGGATTCGGTCATGAGTGATTATTACGGATCACGGGAGCACTTGTACAGTTGTTGGTTCTTCCCGACTTGTTGAATTGTGCCCTCTTTATTTTACTGTAATTTCTCAAGTGTGTGGATTTATATAAATTGTTGTTTATCTTTATTCTGGTTTTTAGAATACCACAAACATATGTGAGGTACTAAAATTTGAGCTGCATTTGTTTGATTAACAATTGTACCAAATGTCTTCCGTCGTGATATTGAAAGGAGAAAAGGGAAGTAGTACTCTTATTTGTGTGTATGTACTAAGAGGTCTTACTATCAAACTTTGTAGAAAAAGTCATTTGGATGAACCGGGAATTGAACTGGCAACTGTGAAAATGTGTGATGTTCATGCTTTGATTCGGCAATAGCAGAAACTAATTAAACCGGTTGATACAACACAGGAAATCTAACTCGTAACCTCTTTGATTTGTCATGTATTCAATTATATGTATTACTCCCTCTCTCCCACCAACAATGTCGTATTTACTTTTTCAAAATCAAATTTGGTAAACTTTAATCATAAATACAAATTATATACATGTATAATAAATATATCATGTATGATATTGTTGAATTCATCTTAGCATGTATTTTTTAAATATCAATTTTTATGCCGAATTGGTATATCCAGTTAAATATATTAACGGCCATATATAATCGTTGGAAACCATTAAAAAATAAATATGTCATTACTATTAAGACGGAGGAATATCTAATATTTCAATTAATTAGTGCTAACAAGCTATCGAAAGAAGTAGAACTGCCTTGGCCCTTGACGATACCGAAGGCGAAAAAACCTGCGTACATCTGCACCCATCCATTTATTACTTAGAAGGCAAGCTAAAGGAGCATAAATACGAATTACGTAAGAGGTACTGTAGATAGATATTTGCCAATTGCATTATACAATTTTATCGATTAAAAAAGATACGGATTATCTAACCGTTTAATTATAACGAAGTATTGCGTTGCAATGTGTGTGTTTTTCGCGAATCGGCATATACATGAAACAGCTAATCAACACGAATGAAAAGTTGGTAATGTACAGATTGTAAACCGAGGTATGAGGAAAGACATTTGTTTTCATGACAATGGAGCTAGATTAGTCAAACTTTACAATGTTCAGACAACTCAAAACATAAAAACCACCTCAAATTTGTAACATATCCTTTCCAAAAATAGCAAGTTCCAAGCTTTTCGGAACCATTATATTAAGCTGAGGGTTCTCAATCCAAACACCAAAAAAATCCTAGAAAATTTAGCACAACCTCCTGATTCTAATTCCATCCTAACCTCAGATTATTTGCCCCTTTTAGCTCCATGCCATCTTCTTATATCCCGTCTTCCATAATCAGGCTCTAGGGGGGATTTTTCCTAGGCAGCTTGCCATTGCATTAATCTCCACAATGCAGGCATATAGCTGCTACGCTATCATTTCCGTCTTCGCGATCCTATCCTTGTTGTCCCGGTTGTCTGTTTCCATCTCCGATGAAGAAGCATCCATCATTTCCAGGCGCCAACTAGCGCATTTGGCCGAGAGTGGCTACTTGCCTAATGATTATGAGGAACGCGTGAAAGTAGAGTACAAATTCGCGAATTCCAGGCTCAGGCGCGCATACATTGCGCTCCAAGCCTGGAAAAGCGCGTTCTACTCTGACCCCACCAATTTCACGGAAAACTGGGAGGGGCCGGAGGTGTGCAAATACAATGGCGTGTTTTGCGCTCCTTCACTCGATGATGAAAACACGACGGTCGTGGCAGGAATTGACCTGAACCACGCGGACATCGCCGGGTACCTCCCCGTAGAATTAGGGTTGCTGACGGATTTGGCACTCATGCATCTCAACTCCAACAGGTTCTGTGGGATTGTACCCAAGAGCTTATGCAAACTTACGTTGTTGCATGAGTTTGACATCAGCAACAACAGATTTGTTGGGGGATTTCCAGAAGCTGCGCTTTGCATGGAGAGTTTGAAGTATTTGGACCTAAGGTACTATTTCGTGTTATTTTAAATCAATTAATTCTGTGTAGAGGAACTTGTGACCTTATCTAACGTGGAACTCAAACAGGTACAACAACTTTGAAGGAGAATTGCCTTGTGGAGTTTTCCAAAAGCAATTTGATGCGATCTTCTTGAACAACAACTGGTTTGATTCTTACATCCCTCAAAATATAGGAGAATCTCCGGTGTCGGTTCTCGTCTTCGCAAACAACCATTTCAAAGGATGCATTCCGACCAGCATTGGCAATATGTCGAACACCTTGGATGAGATCAACTTCCACAAGAACAAGCTCTCCGGTTGCCTGCCAGGAGAAATCGGGCTGCTCGGAAATGCCACCGCCATCGATTTGTCACACAATTCGCTGTCTGGACTGTTGCCGAAGTCATTTTCCGGTCTCGGAAAGGTCGAGGAATTGGACGTGTCGCATAATACGCTCACGGGTGTCGTTTCGGATGCGATATGCAAATTGCCCGCCCTTTCGAATTTCTCGATTGGGTACAACTACTTCAACGGAGAGGATGAATCTTGCTCGCCGGGATCCCGCCAAGACATGACGGTGGATGACAGGAGCAATTGTTTGCCGGGAAGATCGCAGCAGAAAGGCAAGAAGCAGTGCAAGTCGGTGGTGAGCAAACCGGTTGATTGCGGCAAGAGTAAATGCGGCAGCGGAAGCAGCGGCGGTGGCAGCGGTTGTGGAAAACCGTTGTCGAAACCACCGGTGTCGAAGCCGCAAAGTCCACCATCTCCAGCAAGCCCTCCAATGCCAAAACGTAAAAGTCCCCCACCGCCGGTGGTTAGGAGTTCACCGTCGCCGCCACCGGTCTTTTCGCTTCCGCCACCGGTCCACTCACCACCGCCACCAGTCAACTCACCACCGCCTCCCACACCAGAAGCAGAGCCTCCGTACAGAGTCAGTCATAAGCCAAGGGTGCGTTCACCGCCACCACCCGTCCACTCACCACCGCCACCAGTTCACTCACCACCGCCACCGGTCCACTCACCACCTCCACCAGCACCAGAAGCGGAGCCTCCGTTCAGAGTCAGTCATAAGCCAAGAGTGCGTTCACCACCTCCACCGGTTCACTCACCACCTCCACCGGTTAACTCACCACCACCACCGGTCCACTCACCACCGCCTCCAACACCAGAAGCAGAGCCTCCGCACAGAGTCAGTCATAAACCAAGGGTGCGTTCACCACCGCCACCGCCACCAGTCCACTCTCCACCACCACCAGTCCACAGCCCACCTCCTCCAGTCCAATCTCCACCACCACCACCGGTGCAATCACCCCCGCCACAAATATTCTCTCCGCCACCGCCAGCCCGCTCACCACCTCCGCCGCCAACTGCTTCTCCACCGCCACCACCTCCATCTTTCGAACCCGTGATCCTTCCACCGATAATCGGAGCGGAATACGCAGCACCACCACCACCCATCTTCCAAGGCTACTAAATTGAAGTTCAGAAAGGCACAATTCTTGAAAATTTCCACCGCTTCAGTTCCATTTTCTGCTAGATCACAATTGATAATCACAAGTTCAGAAAATGAAGCAAAATCCCAATGTCTTGCATGTTTCAAATTGTAAATCCCAGACATATACTAACGGTGTTGTAAATATCAGACAAATACTAACGGCGTTGTGCGTACAAATTATCCCTTGCCTTGTTTAATTTAGCAATTTTTTTTGGAGTAATGATAAAGAGAGTGAAAACTTATAGCGAAACAACATAGTGAATGATGTGGCAATACCGAAAAGACAAATGTATCACTAATTAGTAGCACATCTCTTATGAAAGATGATTAGTCATTTAGTTATTTACAAACATCCACATCATTCACTATGAGTTTCACTATGAATTTCAGGAGGAGGAGGAGGAGGAGGAGCTGGAAGAAGAAGAAGAAGAGCAATAGCTGGAAGAAGAAGAAGATGAGCCATGGAATGGAGGGATGGATTTTAATCTTGAGGCCTAATAACTGTTTAGTGATTGTTCTTGGTTTGTTTCCATGTTCGGGAGAGTTCTTTGGTCTAAAAAGCATGGTGTGACGAAAGGGGTCTCACGACACATTATAGTTTGGGATTAGGTAAACAATTAGGGTGTCTTTTACCCTTAAGATTCCAGTTAATTGCCAACGAGTTTGTTGTTGTTCAATGTTTATGTACCACAATCTATTGCTCTTCTTCTTCGTATATTTATGTGTATAAAAATCTTATATTAACAGGAACTGAGAAATATCTTAAAGAGCATAATCCTAACATAAAACTATATGGAGTGGAACTAGTTGAAAGTCCAATTCTATCTGGTGGAAAGTCTGGTCTGCATAAGATACAGGGTATTGGTGATGGTTTTGTTCCTGGTGTTCTGGATACTAATATAGTCGACGAAGTTGTTCAAGTCTCAAGTGAAAAATCCACTGAAATGGCTAAGCTTCTTGACGTTCAAGAAGAATTTCTTGTGGGAATATCATCGAGTGTTGCGGCTCTTGCAGCTATCAGGCTTGCAAAGCATCCAGAGAATGCTAACAAGCTCTTCTTTGTGTTTTTCCTAGTTTCGGGGAGCGTTATCTACTGTGTTGTTTTAGTCTATCAAAGAGAAGGCAGATAGTATAACTTTTGAGTCCTGAGATTCATCGTACACCAATAATACGTGCATAGATGCAGAAAGGCTGGCCATTTGAAGAATACGGATCTCTAAACTGTGTTTTCCCTCATAGATTTCAGTGAACATAGTGGCTTTGGATCTGTCTTCTTTTTGGTTTTACACTTGACAAGAATTAAGTTCTTTCGTTGTCTTGCGTCTTCTCTGCAAACATCTTGTTTCACCTTTTTTGTCTTCACTTACCTCTGTTTTGAGAAACCACAACTAATGCCAAATGTATCGAGAAAACACACAAATCTTGAATTCCAAAGAATCTATCGCAAGTTATGTTGTATGGTATTAAAGTTTGTATGTTCAATCCTTAATTGTGTATCTTTTCTTGTAAACTGTCTCTACATTTCTCAACATCCTAATGCCTGGAACTGGATGCAGAACCCAAAAGAAAAAGGGAAAAAAACAAAGTACACAAACCGGCACAGTTACCTAGTTAAAATTATCAATCCTATTTAAATATTTATATGTGATTATATGGCATAATTCAAGTTATTGTCCCGACACTACATAGCTCAGTTGAAGTACATAACTACAACATTAAACACAAGTTGGTCTTTAGAGTACAACCCGTAGGTGGTTCAATCATTACTTGTGCGTGCTTCAAATGTGACATGTACGTGCTTCTTTTATAGCTTGTAAGTACTTCAACTATGACTTATAAGTGCTTCAAGTGTAGCTTATAGGTTTTTAATTCTTTTACAACTTGGGCGTGCTTCGTAAACAAATCGAACGAAACATAACTTCAAGGTGCTTGAACTACAACTTGTAGATGCTTGAACTACAACTTGTAGATGCTTTAACTATAAGTGCTTCAAATGTAGCTTGTAGGTGCTTCTTTTATAAGTTGGACGTTCTTCGTAAACAACTCGAAAGAAACATAACTTCAAAGTGCTTGAACTACAACTTGTACGTGCTTTAACTACGACTTATAAGTGCTTAAAATGTAGCTTGTAGGTGTTTTTATAACTTGGACGTGCTTCATAAACGACTCAAAAGAAACATAACTTCAAAGTGCTTCAACTACAACTTATAGGTGCTTTAACTACGACTTATAAGTGTTTCAAATGTAGCTTGTAGGTGCTTCTTTTATAACTTGGATGTGCTTCATAAACAACTCGAAAGAAACATAACTTCAAAGTGCTTGAACTAGAACTTGTAGGTGCTTTAACTACGACTTATAAGTGCTCCAAATGTAATTTGTTGGTGTTTCTTTTATAACTTGGTCTTGCTTCTAATAAACAAGTCAAAAGAAACATAACTTCAAAGTGCTTTAATTACAACTTGTAGGTGTTTTAACTATGACTTATAAGTGCTTCAAATATAGTTTGTAGGTGCTTCTTTTATAACTTGGACGTGAAACAACTCAAAAAAACATAACTTCGAAGTGCTTTAACTACAACTGGTAGGTGATTTATCTACGACTTATAAGTGTTTCAAATGTAGCTTGTAGGTGCTTCTTTTATACTTCAACGTGCTAGATTTTTAAAAACTTTTAAATAAAGCATTTAGGTATTAAAACTACAAACGTGTTTGAACTGCAAGCATTTTAGTGTTCATGGAGAGAGGCCGGTGAAGGTGAATATAGCATCGACAATTAATGTGAGAAAATGAAAAGATGCCGAAGAAAAAATGAAAAGATAACATCGGCATTTTTATTTTTATTTTTGTTAAAGGTGAAGTTCCAGTAATTAAAATAAAACAAGAGTAGCCATAGAGAGAATCCCAAATAGGAATTAGGATAATATGCCGATTCATTTTTATCTAATAATAATGAGATCCACGTATTTTTTATAGCTTGGGCAGCAAACAAATTTCAGCCATTGATCAAATTATTTCTATGGTTCAGATTTGTTCTCACATAATGGAGGTGTTCTCACATAAATGGGTGTTGTCACCTGAACCCTCCCCGGGAAATGAGTATGTTGGGGTGATGGGCCAATGAATTTTTGACAAGTATTAAGTGTGTGCATAAAAATAATGGAAAAATAATTAAAACTAACTTTTGACCCCACTCACTTACCACTTGTCAAAAATTTATTGGTCCATCACCCCAACATACTCATTTCCCTAACATATAAAATTTTCTCTTGTTTAATTTGCTCACAGTTCGCTTCCTTTACGTTGAAAATGCATAGTACTACTAACAACTTCTCCCTCTCGTCTCTTTAATAATGACACCTTTTTTTAAAAAAAAATTCTTCATGTTATATTTCACAAACACTAATTAATTTTATACAATTAAAGTTATTGATGGCTAAGCATATCTTTAAAATTATTGATGGTTAAGCATATCTTTAAAGCTATTAATGATTAAAAAGGTTTTGAAATTTTTTCCAGTCAAACGGAACCGTCATTAGAAAATCGGAGGGAATATCGCTAATAGGAACTAACATATAAACTAAATAAATAATAAATATCTTGCAATAAAAGTTGATGGATTATTTAATATGAAAATGAATTGCTTAGGCCATGTTCTCATAAGTTAATTTATCCAAACTGATATAATTTGAATTGAATTTAATTGAGTTTAACTGAATTGAACTAAAATAAGTGTATTGAAAATAATAATGTATGATTAAATTAAGTTAAATCTTACCAAATCAAATTGAACTGATTTAAGTTAAATTAAATTAAACTAAACTAAATTGATTTAAATTGAACTGAAATTAAATAAAAATGAATGTAAATTTTGGAGAACAAATTAACCTTAGTTATCAAGCCCCCAAATCATCTTTAATTCCCGATCACATAAATGGTTGCTCAAACGGTGGTCTATAACAAAAAAAAACTTATATTTTGGAGTTCTGTATGTGTGGAGGTGAGAAATCTAATAAAATTAAATTTAAATTGAGAAAAGTAAAAATACATTTAATTATAATTTTTAGTTAACACTTATTAAAATCTCATTGAAATCTCACACACGCCCATATAAAAACCCCACATATAAAATTTTCTAACAGATAGAGACAAGATACCCTGCCCTAGGGCCAAATGTGAATAAAATTGTTCTAGATCAAAAAAAAATGTTGTTCCAGATTTTATGATCTGTCGTATATATTCCGCTTGGAATTAACTTGTTTATTTGAGATACTACTCTCACTAGCTTAATGAACGAAATTACACCTTATTATTTATGTGAAAATACAATGTTTATATTTCACATCAATGTTTATTGACTTTTTCTTTGAATGGAAATAAAATATCTTTTGACATGTTAATGGTTGACAAATGCATATTTATCAAATCCTATTATTTTTCAAAGTATAATATACATTCATGAGAAAGTCTCTTGTTAGACCGACTAACAATTATACCAGTCATGAAAAGCATTGTTTCAATAAGTTTTAGGGTCAAATTCTAATTATTTATACATTACGGTACATTTTAAAAGTTTTTCAAAGTTATAGGAACCTTTTACAATAAATAAAAATAAACACCAAATCACCTAATTAATTACATCAATTTCCGTATAACGATTAGTCGATGTAAAATGAGACTTTGTGTACGTTCATTATAAACTATATATTGAATACTCCCTCCATCCCAATTTAAACTTCCGAATTACTTTTTGCACAAACTTTAAAATAAGTGTATGTGGCATCATTTTAATGGGTGATGAGAGTGGGTCTACATAAATCAAATGAAAGGAAGAGTTATGACCACATATTTATAGCTAAATGTAAAAAGTTTAGAATTAGAAAGTTTATAGTGGGAC
>JAULKJ010000006.1:7230809-7241441 GCA_032355405.1 Rubia balearica
AGAATATTTAATTTTCATAATTTATTTTTAAACATAATTTAAGATATTAAAATCATAAAATCATCATTGAATAGTGATGAAAGAGGAAGTAAGACACTAAAAGAGGGACGGAGGGAGTATAAAATCCTAATCTCAGGTGGAAGTGGAGAAGTAGCAATTTAGTATACTACACACAATAAATATCGTTAGGGCTAACATCCGTTTACGGAGAAAACCTAGAATTGCTAAACTTCTTTAACTTCCTTCCCTGTTTTGGTTGGGATTAAGATGTTCAGAGACATAAGTCAACATAAGTATTCCGATAGTGTAAGGAATTATAAACGGAAGAAGTATTGCTGGCTGTTAAGACTTTTTAAACTATGTAGCTTATACAGTTATACTAGCCAATTTAAGTCTTACATTAGTATGTGTTTCTGTTCTGGAAAGATATTTCTAATTAAACAAAGATGACATCTTTTTAGCTTGAAGTCACAAACTGTTTATAAGCTGGCTAAGCTACTCGTCATAACATCAGAGTCAAATATGTGCTGACTCGGACTACGTGTAGCTGATCAATGCATGGGAATAATGGTGTATTGTGAGTATAATTATTATGCTACAGTTATAGTGGGATTTCACACCCTAATTTTATGCAGTCAAGTCCATATAGGCACATGATATGAATTTTGAGACTGTTCTAGCTTTAATGATCGAGGTATGTGATGAGGCCAGAGGTTCAGGGATGTACTAAGGGATCCTGCACAAATTAGTCAGTTAAAATAATGAGTACGTTAACTTGTTGGTACCTATCTTGTCCTCTAATACACCTTGTCATATATATTGGGGGACCACTGACCAGGCTTGCCATTAAATGATCTGATAAACAGGAAACCAGTATTTTTTTCAAACTCCATTTATGTGTTACTTGTATCATTTGTCTTCTAATACTATTGTGTGAGTAAGAGTAGTTCAAACTTTTCATTGTTTTTCGTTAATTTAGGAAGCTTTGGCAAAGCTGGTTCAAGTGATGTAAATGTCATTTTAGAGGAAGACAGTTTTGCAAGTTCGGGAACATCTTTATATATAGTTGGCATGAATACTAACACAATCTATTTTGAATGTGTTATCCTTCCACGTTTCCATTGTTTGTTCCTACCTTTTTAAGTTTTGTTATCTTCTCTCATGTGGCTATTTATATGGTGCTTACCCCCATGGTTTTGTGATCCTTCTGGAATTGAATGAGAAAATTACTGATCACGATGTTATAGAACTATAAGTATGCACACTATCCTCTCTGAATATTCTGAACTCTGATTTGTATTTGGTGGTGTTAGATTGATAGATGCACTAGAGATGATGAAGCAAGGCGTGAAGCGACTCCTTATTCCTAAAAGTATTGGACGCAGAATTGTAAGTAAACGGTTTTCTGTTCTCTATAATGGAAAGTGGCTGAAGAATATTGATACTTCAAATGCTAATCTTGCCAACTCTACTACTGGAAATATACCTCCTTCATGTTCGACTGCCATTATTCGAGACAAGTTCTGTTGTTTGTCTAGGGAAGATGTGATCCGTTTCCTAATTGGGTGCCTTGGCGCCTTAGCTCCTCTTCCCCTTACCTCCATTTCTTCACTGGGAGCAATCAACCCAAACTACTCTTGCATTGATGCATCCTCACCAGCTATTGATGCCATCCGTAAGATTCCGCATGATCCTTGTGCTGTTGCTGTCGTTGAGTCGATATCCGATGGTCTTAACATCATAATTGGTGAAATATCTGCATACAAACTGTGGAAATGTGACTACTTATCTGCAGCATGGGCATTGGCTAAATTGTCTGCCGGCCAATTTGTTATGGGGGTCGAGGACAACATGACCTCCAGATCAGTTTCAGATCTGTCTCCAAGTTCAATGGCTAGCGATCTAACTGCATCTGCTGAGAAGGCCAGGTCACCTAGGCCCAAAGAGTTCAGCAGTAGAAGTGTAGGATACTACAGCAACGGCACAAACTTGGGAGTTTCTAGGAGCATGTACAGAGGCAGAAGCGCGCCTTTGATATGTAAAACCACATCATCATTAGCAGCGGTTATGGCTCAGATGCTATCTCATCGGGCAACACATGTGTGGGTTATTGAGGCTGAAAATGAGGACAATTTAGTTGGAGTTGTCGGTTATGCAGACATATTGGCAGCAGTCACTAGGCACCCTCCTCAGGTATCATCTGTTGGTGAATCACAGACAGGCTAGTATTATACTTAAAATGGGGGTTCACAATATTTTATCTCAGTTTGAAGTTGTAATGGGATGGCTGTTGCACCTCTGGGTTATGCTTTCAATGTGTTTGCTGTACTCATGTTGTCCTAAGGAAAGTTGGAAACTGGGTTGTCCAGCAAGAATGAAAAGAAATGCAAGTATTATATAAAGATTTACAATTGCTTGTTTGTGCTTCTTTGCTTTGATTGAATAACAAGAAGCAGACTTCTGTTCTGCATTGGATCCTTAAACTTCATACTTAAAAAAGAAAAAAAAATCATGGTAACTTAGTTGTGACAGAGTAGGCCATCAAGTTATGTTTATAAGAGGTGGTTTGGTTCAAGGCTTGAAATTATGAGAATTTAATTTATTAATTAAATTAACGGGAATTTTTCAATGCTGGGAATTTTTCGATTTTATGTTAAGAGGTGGCCTGGTAAATACGTTTCTAGATTGAGTAGGAAGTGGAAATTTCTAGAACTTTTAACTTTTCATTTTACAAAAATTCTAATCACAACTTTATAACTACTAACAGGTCTAGTTTCCATTCTTTACCAATGTTAGCCAAATAATCGCAAAAAACACATCCACAATGTAAATACTTTGAGTACTACATTTTTTGAATAGATAGTTGCTTCTTAATACGGTCACCATTGTTAATCACTCTAATAATAGTTGCTCCTTGAGAACATGAACAATGAGATTGAGATTTGGAGTTGAGGTAGAGAAAGAGAGGGTTGGAGTTTATTTTATTTTTAAAAAAAACAAGTGTTCTTCTCATTAATATAACATTGTTACAATATTGTATTAGCTTAAGGTGTTACAACCCCTAACTAACAACTACAATTAATCTATCTAATCTATGCTTGAACACCTAGTTGGATCACACACTGTGGGGTGAGCTTCCAACAAATGGACCTTTCAACCAAATTTTCAGATTGAACTCCACATGCCATATTGGCAGCTTGCTAATCGATCCGTGCTTTCAAACTTTGTCTTCACTGGGTCACATCACCTCTGTAGTGTTGGAAAGGCTATTGCTGGATTTCTCCAATCTTCGGTGCAGTGTTGTTGGAGTAGTTTCGAGTGCAGGTCTGTTTTGTTTTGAAGCAGTCTGATACTACGTGCCTCTATAATTATTCATTGTTGGCCAAGTTCATCCCCACTAGGCTGCTACAACTTCGCAGTTCTTGTTTTTGAGAACCTTTTGGAGGTTGTAACTGGATTTCTCCAATCGGTAGTGGGCAATCATCTAAATCTCGCCAAAGTCGAGAAAACACCAACAAAACACCTAGAAAATAAAATAAAACAAGTATAGAAAAATTAGGTTAACCTAAACCCAGCATTCATGTAGAAAAGTCATGCTACAACCGTGACTTCTCTATAACACAAAAATATGTATCATCTGATGAGCATTGCCCTTCAAACCCACCGTAGATATGGTGCTACAGCCTGGTGGGAGCTCCTTAGTATGCCAGAATGCTCCGATCAAAGAATACAAACTAATACAGAAAGACCTATTTTCCTAATTCTCAGTGGGCCAAACTATGTATCTGCCACAGGGTGCCCTATTTGGGTTGCTGCCCACAATCTATCACCACAACTAACAAAGTCACTCAACCACCTATTCACATAATCTCTTCACCATGGCCACCACAAGTCTGTCGTGGCTACAACCGGGTGCGACGAATATTGTAAGACAATGAGCCAATATGTCGGGTGGAGTAGATTCTTAAGGTGGACTTAAAAGAGATGTTAAGTTGGATGCGATTTATGCCTAGATTTTAGAAGGGGCGAGATGGGAGGAAGTCAGACCACCATCGTGCTATAGCTGACTGGCATTGACCGGTCTGATCGGTGTTGACCCATTGGTTTTTTTGTCGCCAATACCTGTGCCTAAGACAGCCTCGTCGGAGGTGACTGCCCCTGTCCGTCTTTGCTAACTTTTTCCAGCCGAACGTCTCCGTTGGGCAGATATGGTCATTTTACATCGCCATGATTAGTCGCGCCTTTGTCCTACCTGAGTCGACTGGATCTGACACTAAGCCAGATCTGCACTGACTTTATTCTCCATCGGTAGGCTCGATCGCTGGACGGGCTTGGCTTTAGTTTTGGCCAAGCTCCGCTCTAGTTTTTCGATAGTCCATCATCCATGCCAGATTCGTTGTTTGGATTGATTGGCTGGCGTCTGCGATCAATTTCTGCGTTCGGTCATA
This sequence comes from Rubia balearica, assembly GCA_032355405.1. Classification (NCBI taxonomy): domain Eukaryota; kingdom Viridiplantae; phylum Streptophyta; class Magnoliopsida; order Gentianales; family Rubiaceae; genus Rubia; species Rubia balearica. The sequence continues at coordinate 7,235,258 of JAULKJ010000006.1, forward strand.
TCTGCTCTTTTAGTCGCAAATCAGAGCTTTTGCCTTTGGTCACAGTGGTGCTCGTAAGAGGACTTCGAGAACAACGACGAACAGATTTCTCCACTCAAACTACAATAACACTACAATTAAAGACAAAAAATAATGAAGAGGGTGAGAGAAGCTGCCGGCTGGCTGTGGCGGCAACCTCCCTAAGGCTAGGGTTTAAGTTTGGCTTATGAGGAGAGAAGCGAGAGTGTTTTAGTGAGAGAAATCCGCTATGGGGGTTTGAGTTCTTAATTGTGATGGAGTTGAAGAAATGGAAATAGCTGAAAGAGTGATTTAACCTAATTTGGGGGTCAGTGTGTGGCTGTGGACGGTCTATATTTCCTCCGCCGGATTCTGAAGGGGTGACCAAGATCCGTTCAAAGCTTCGACATCAATGTAGCAAGCGATTGCACTTTCTAGATGAATGATTGCAATCGCTTGATTCAATGATGTCTAAGTTGTTTGAGATGTTTGTCGTCTTCAGATGTTTCCAGTGGAGCTCCAATGATTTCGAGATGTGTCTGAAATGCAATCGATATGTCGAAGTGTGCTTACAGTCAAGGGCGGACAGGTTTGTTTAAATATGTCTCTAATTTTTTAAGTATGTTTTGTTTTTGTTTTGTATTGGTGAAGCTAACATCATGAATGGTCATCTTTTTTTTTCCGGATGTGTTATTCCTTGTTTGTGAATGTTTATTCTTTGGCTTTATTTGGTTATATTGTTGTCCTTTTCATGTGGTTGAAGAAACATTGTTGAGATGCAATGTAACCACATTTCTTAGGGTCAAAATTTACATAGTTTATATAGAATATAGAAAGGTATGGTTAACTAAAGCTTTTCTAGGGTTTAGCATCTCACCTGTGTTATGCCATGTCTGTTATGTACACCTATTGTAAAGGAATCCAATTTTGGATTTGGAATGTGTATGAGGCTTCATTGTTTGTGTGATGTTCCCTTCCTGTTATTTTAAATTCATTCTTTTGCAAACTTTATTTCTCTGCTCTCATCTGTTAAACTCTAAACATCAAGGAACAGTTTCCTGCATCCACCTTCATTGTTTAGTAACCTCTGTAATTTTATCTTCAAAAATGTTTTTTCCCATTGTTGCATCATTTGCTCCTATGATGGTCACAGAGTAGCAATAAAGAAATATTCCTATGACAGATTATCCTTATCATTCAGTCTGTTGAAACCCTTAGCTTTAGTATTTAAAGTATAATTATTATTAGAGTAGAAGAATAATTTTGTTCCTTTTTTAGTTAGATCGACTAACTATTAGATGAGGTATTTTACTGGTAATAATGATATGATTTGATGTTTTATTTTTATTTATTGCAATGACATTCCTATAACTTAAAAAATTAAAATGTATCACATTATATAAATAATGATTTAACCTTAAAATTTATTGAGATGAGATTTTTTAGAATTTAATGATCAATCTACAAGGATGTTATAGGTTATCTTTGAGGCTATAGATGGGGTTGGAGTTGTAAGAGATCTGGAGTCTTATCATACTGATGTAAAGCATGGTGATGTTTGGGGGGAGGGGGGAACTATGTGGGAGTTATAGAAAAAATTGCTAGTCCAGAAAATTGGTTCAAAAGTGATTGTACAGATGTACCTCTACCATACTATACATGCATTATTGGTAGGTTGGTTGATACATCTGTCGAGTTTTTTAATTTTATTTTACGTTAATGAAATTATTGTACATTATAAAGTAGATAAGTTTGAGAGACATTCTTATCAATAATCGATAAAAGATGTATGTTGCTTATCAAATGGGTTTGAATTGTAAAGTAAATTTTGTGGACTTTCTTCCCAAGTAGTATAACATTAATGCTGAGAATGAAAGATGTATGTGGTTGTAAAATGTAGTTTGTTGAGGTTGCAGTATTGTGAGGTCGAGTCTGTTGAGAAACATTCGAAACATGGGTGCTATCTCTTGTCCTATGGTGTATTTCTGGTACATTTAAAGGGGGGGAGCAAATAAAATACATTATTACAGGTCTAATGATCATATCTAACATCACAACAATCTGAATAATCATTGAATCATGTGTAGCTTATGCGGTGTAATTCAGAAGATTACTGCCTCCTTTTGTGCATCTTAGAATTGTTATTCACTTTGCCAATTACGTACCTGTGAAATGCAACAAAATGTATTTCATATTTTTTCAATACATTTGCTATTCAACCATGAAATAGGTGAATCTGTGGCATTTTGGAAGATTGGGTTTTGGAATCTGGTACTGGACTAAGCAAGTTCAATACCCCGGGTGAAATTGAAGTTGGGTTACTTTATGCTGTAAGTTTCATAATGCTTCTGGTAGTTACTAATGCATCATACATTATGCTTGTTTTTTCTTATCACAATTTACTTTCAGACAGTAAATATCAATAAATTTGACGTCTTGTTATTGAATATGGAATTCATGAATGATGAAAAACTGTTTAACTGCTGGTTGAAAAGGAATATACATTACAGATTTTGTTCTTTAATAAAGATGGTAGATGGAATGGTGTTCACTATAGAAAGTACCTGAATAGTAGTAGAATAAAGTACTCTGTTGGACCCCAAAAAACATTAGCCGGTCTTGGAAATTATGTTAAGCAAGTTAGTTGGAGTAAGTTACTGTGTAACAATGACAAATCCAAACAAATCTGAGATGAATGAGATTTCAAGAGGAAGAATAACTTTATTGGACCGAAATTACGTGAATTACTTTGAACTGATGTTGAAATAGATATTGCTCCATATGTAATGACCGACAAGACTGAGTAATTACTTAACGACATTATTATTTACGGAAATTGAATGTTTAATTTTAAGCAAGCTGCGGTTGTTACATTTCTTATAAATTGAGTAAAGAGATTCAGCAGAAAACATGTTTCAGTGTTTCGAGTGAATGAAAGAGATTTCAGTTACAATATGTTTCGAAAACTGAAACTTAAAATAGAAATAAAAATGGAGAATAATGAATTTCAAAAATGAGTATATAGCATACCTGATTATGCCAAGTTTTGGAATATCTCTTTGTATACTACATTGACTGTAGTATTGCTGGTTTGTCCTTCTTTGTCGGAAATAAAAACTCTCAATCCCCTTCTACTCGTTACTCTTGAGATAGCAACATAGAGCTGTCCATGAGTGAAAACTGGTCTTGGTAAATACAACCCAACTTGTGAGAGAGATTGACCTTGACTCTTATTAATAGTCATAGCAAAACATAAAGCTAGGGGGAATTGTCTTCGCTGTAGTTTAAATGGTAATCTTCTATTAGATGGGCTCAACAACATGCGAGGAATGAAAACCTTATATCCAATGTTTCTCTCAGAGATAATCTTTCCCTCGATAACATGTCTCTCTAACTGAGTGACTTGTAATCTGGTACCGTTGCAAAGCCCAGAAGGTTGATCAATGTTACGCAATAGCATAAGGGGAACACCAACCTTCAATTTCAAATTGTGGGTTGGTAAACCTGAACACCTGATGGTGTTTAAAAAATCTGGGCTGTAGACTTCTCCTTCACCGTGTGAACTTCCATCAGTCTTACAAATGCTGTCAGAGCTTAGGTATTCCTTAGCCTCCCCTGGGACCCTTGATAACAAGTAGTCGTTCACTGTGTCGACGACATCGTGAGTAGGAGCAAGAATAGCCCTTTCTTGAAGGTAACCTATAGTAGACAGGTTTTGAACAATGGAAGGGTAAGTACAATCAGTAATGGCAGCCAGGGGATCACTTGTATCCTTGATCAGAATGTCATTGAGTATCTCAATATCTGTTTCCCCACCATTTTCCTTTCTGGCGGACCCATCTCCAACACTTAGGATCCATTTGGAGAATGACCTCAGTTCATCCGAATGCATAGAAACATTTTTAAGCCTCATGTTCTTAGTCAACCTGCAATAATTCCACAAATAAGAATAATTTAACGAAGAGAATACTATGTCCTGCATACTGCCTTTTGGCACAACAGGTAGTATTTGCCGGAAATCCCCTCCAAACACAACAACTTTTCAACCGAAAGGTTTTGACGATCTTAAAACATCTCTCATACTCCTATCTAAAGCTTCAAAATAGAATCTATGAACCATCGGAGCTTCATCCCAAATGATGAGCTCTGGCCGTCTCAAAAGTTCAGCCAGATCAGAATCTGGACTAATTGAACATGTTGAGTCTTCGTTTACATTTATAGGTATTGAAAACCTCGAATGAGCTGTCATTCCTCCCACGAGAAGAAGAGATGTGATGTCATTGGAAGCAACACTCAATACAATCTGCCCTTTTAACCGAATGGCGGCTGATAAAGTTCTCCAAATGAATATTTTTCCATTCCCCCCATAGCCATAGATGAAAAAAAAAACCTTCAATTGCTGAAATTACAGTAATGATTTCTCCATAGACTCTTCTTTGTTCTTCAGTTAAACTACCAAAGAGTGAGATGTGTTCTACCTCTAAGGCTGCTTTATCATAGCGAAGTTCATCATGTATAAGCCTATTTAATCCTTCCAAAAATGTCACGTCAACCGGAGAAGGCATAGACGAATATTTTCTGAGTGTGGTACCATTATTTCGCAACAATTTTTCAATCTCAGCCAATGTGTAATTCCTAAGCTGATCATCACTGAGGCACAAGTCTGGAAATTTGAGAAGAAGTGGAGAATGGGAAATTAGTTAAGGGAAGTGTTGCAAAATATTTTGTAGGAAGCAAAATTTGGATTTATTTACTCTTTTAGCAGTGTACTTAAAATAAATGTGTTTTAGGTACAGGTAATTTTGTTTGAAGATTTGATGCATGTGAACTTCATCCTACCTTCATAAATTATGGACATTCTACATCCTGCTATTTGGAACACAGAATACATTGAACTTGACTGGAGGGAGTCATGTTTATGTGTGAGGGTGTAAATTAAATCAGTTTCCTGAAATGTTAATAAGATTTATTATTGTATTTGTAAAAATACCTGGTATCTGTAGAATAGTACGCTGTTTGTGGAGGATATCCTCAGCTAGAATATGCCATACTGTATTCCACACGTGATCCGGTCTTGAAAGACTATCATAAAGTAAAAGCATTGCAAATAGTACTCGTAGGAAGTGACCGTTTCCCCATAAACTTGCTTCAATAATCCCTTCAATGTACTCCTTATCATCGTCTAACAATCCTAACGCATAGCAAGCCTGTTTAAAAGTAGGATGGACAACTCCATCAACAGTGCGAATGTCCTCAAAGGATGTAGGCCCTCTAACTTTATTCAGTAAAACCCTCAGGTGATAGCTTTCACCACAGCTAGGAGGAACGTGATGAATTCTTCCTACAGAAAAACCTTTCTTCCTTACCGACCATTCCTTATCTTTCTTATTCCAAACAAATTTGGTTGGGAACTCGACATAAGTCAATTGCCTAGCTTCTTCACATGACCTATTGCAATCCATCCATGCTACGAATTTTGACCGATCAATTCCAGGTCTACCAATAACATCTTCCAAAATTTCCTCATCTCGAAAGACAATACTTTGCTCATTTGGGAGGTGGAAAGTCAACCTTGCGACCGAAGGATTCCAGTAATGAATCTCAAATCCAAATATCCTCCATACAGCCTCACGGGGTGAGATGTACCTGGAAATGTTTTAGCATAATTATATGGTAACTAATTTCACAAAAAGCTATAACTAAGTCTGTATATGGTATAACTAAATAACATTGTTGATATTAAAGATGTAATCCCTAAATGGAAGGAACTTGCTATCATAATAATTCCTGAGCTAATTAATATGTACGCACATAAAGTTGGTGACATGAAAGATACAGTTTAAAAGTAGTACTAACCTGCAATCATAATAGTTCTTGATCTCATCAATATCCTTTTCATTCTGTGGTTCTCTTCCATCATTATTTCCTCGACACATTCTTCCAGTAACCCGGTCATGGCCTTTATTAATGTATTTGAACAAATACTTTATTGATATTGATTGATTACACCACTCAACATTAATGTGTGCATGATACTTTAGAATTAATTCTGGGTTATAAGGGACTACAAATTGATTGTCCAGAATTATTCCATTCTTCTCAACTGTTTGACCATTGTCCCTCCTCCTATATATAGGATAACCTTCTCCATCAACTGTAGTTCTTTCGACAAAATTCTTTGGGAAAT
>JAULKJ010000006.1:7280448-7296248 GCA_032355405.1 Rubia balearica
TTTATACTCGTACCCTGCGGGCTAGACGTTTATAAAGAAACCTTTTAAGTGTACCCTGACGCTTAGAAGTCGAGTTGAGTGTACCCTGTGGGCTAGACGCTGCTTCTCGTGCTATTTGTGTGTTTGGGCGAGATTCCCACGCAAGTTAAGATCCAATATTCCGCAAATCAGAGTCTTTGCAATGAGATTCATATCACCATGTTTTGTCATTGTACACAACTTTACTCTCTTTTATTTTCCATTTCAGCCTCCTTTTATTTATTTATTTATTTTATTATACATTTTTAATTTAATTAATAAATTAATTTATAATTATTAGTTTACATTATTATTATTATTTCTATTTGAGAGAAAACAAATCACATGAATAATAATGGTTTGTATATTAGGAGAATATTTATTTGAAGAACTTAAATTATTAAATAATTTATCATTCATTTGATTATAGAAAAATAGTTTCAACCATATACATTATTGTGATTATCATTCATCATTGAATTTAGAAATATATATGCATGCGTCCGATTTGTGTGCTGCTTGTATGTAATGAATTCAATTTAAAGTCAATAATTAATTATTTGGAGTTAGATATATGGTATAAAATTTCAATCATTTTAATGGTAAAATTATATCATATATTTTTTCATCTAATTTGGGAGTGTATGTTTATATAATATTTCAAATTATCTTGTTATAAATTCATAATTTGGAGTTTAAATTTAGAAGATGGATTGGGATATGTTCTGCATTTGATAATGAATTACTTTGAATTGGATTGGAAATAAGTGGAGACGAGTCTACATGATTTTGTATTGGAATATGGCATTGGAAATGATGCTTCTCTTTTTTTCACATTAACACCATTATGTCATTGTGCATGTCAGCCTCACATACCCAAAACATTCTAATTAAGTTTTTATTTTTAATTTATTATTGTGATTATTATTTAAATTTTAAAATCTACTTTTAATTTATTATACTTCCTCTGTCCCAACCATATCTGCACACTTTTTGGTCAACTTTCCAAGACACTTTTGACCATAAATTTCAACTAGTATATAGGCACAAATATCTTCATGTGAGATATAGTTGGATTCCCTGTATCATGTAGTTTTTAAATATCAAAATTTAAAACATTATTATCATACTTAACTAAAGTTAGCAGTGGTCAAACATGATCTGAGAAAGTTGACCAAAAAGTGTGCAGATATGGGTGAGACAGGGGGAGTATATGATATTTGTGTGATATCAACCTAGACATGCCCACTGAGCATTCAAGTTTGCAGGCAGCCTATAAGCGAGTAGAAACCTGGAAGATGCAACAAACATCAATCAGCATAGCCACGAACCAGAACAAGAACGATCTCCTTGTAAGGGAATCAAGATCTCATATACCTTTTCCCTTTTCCAATTCACCCCAACCAAACACTAACTAGAACAACAACGATCTCTCTGTAAGGGAATCAAGATCTCATATTCTCTCCCCAATCGAACGCCCTCTTATTCTCTCCCTCTATCCCACATGAAAACTTATATTTTTCAGCCACTTCAGATACTAAGTAGTAACTTTCCTCGTCTTTCCTATTAGTGCGTCCTTTCCTGTGGTTAAGGTATCCCATGCATGATGTGGTCCGACTCTGATGTCATTTCCATTCATGCCCAATGTGTGTGCAACTACTCAAAAGGACCTTCGTCATTCGCAAACAATGGAGAAATGTGGTCGATTTGGTGGTGGACCTTAACCACCATCACGTCCTAAGACTTGATCATTGGTTGCAAATGATGATACTGCTCAACTCGTGGTGGCCACTACAGAAACCTTGTAACTGAGCTTTCTGCCAAAATCTGTGTAGCTTCCGGGGGAGCTTACTGGTTTCATGCCACAAACAAAACAGATCATGATCTGAAGGAAGCCATCGCTGATTATAGTCCGTGAACAAAGAGCATAAGTTACCGTGGTCTATATATAAAAACTCAAGCTCGTTAAAATAGATATGGAATCACACCTAAGGATCCTATTCCTGTGATATTCTAATACCCTTTAAGGAACACTCTGTCCCTAAAGATACTGATATGTTCCCCACGACTTGACACATTACCAACATTTCACTGAGATAACCTAATCATATTCCAGGAGCCTCCCATGGATAACTAAGTCCTCACTGAAAAGTAAGAAACAGCAGCTGTGAGGGTTTTCTTCACTTTGAAGCATTAAACAGAAGACTAATACCAGACGAAACAGAAGACCAACACGATTATTATGAATGGAATTAATAAATGTTGGACCAAAAGTAAATACCAGACCATGGATTTCAAATGCTTATTGTAATAGCACCACATAATTTCATACTTGTAAAAATGATTTACAGTTTTCAAGTAAATGGGAAATTTCCATTGTTGCTTATTGCATTGTATAAAAGGGTTAGAAAACCACTTACTTTTTACCTAATCGGATCCAGAGACCTTCAAGAAGCATATCCTCCAATTTTGCCAGCCTAATGAGCATTATTTATATAGAAGTAAGCATGTGTTCAATACAGCTATACAAAATTATCTGAAAGACACTCTCTGCAGATCTAAAGTCAATCCATAATGTACCAGACCAGAGATGTAAAGCCAATAGAAAGCACTGATTCCACCAAAGAGGAAAAGTCCAGTTATGTAATAGAATAAAGTAATGGAAAAGTCCACTTACACTCTGATCAAGAAAAGTGGAAAGATGAAATCTTGATGGTGATCCACTTATCTGCCAAAATGATGAAAGCACATAACAGTAGTAGAAACTTGTATGCAATGCATCAAACCATCAAACTATTGCATAATCCCATGCAGGATATACCTATCACTCGTCCCTCGAATATTAGAGTTATTGTAATGTGAAGCAAATTGGCTGTGGCGATTTGCCAAGCTAAGCCAATGCAAATTAAGACAACAAATATCTGCATAAAAGACAAGCTAAAGACATTCAGTAACACCAGATACAGGCTTGTAGGACAAGAGGATCTTCACAATTGGTTTCACCAAATGTGATCAATATCGGCCGATTTATACAATGCAGCAAAGAGATGTCTCTAAGAAATCAATCGTTCAACTGAAATGTATTTTAGCTGATTAGAATGACTTCATCTGAACTCTGTACATCTCCAAATTTACAGGGCAGCACTCTTATCCTCTTACAGATAAAAATGATAGACTGGATTATATTTGAGGAATTACAGTCATTCCTCGGGGTCTATGGTAGTATCACCGGACATGTTTCTTGCCTCTGATATAGGCAGGCGCCTATTGTTTGAGGAGCTAGCTTCAACAGGACCTTCTGCAGCCAAAGTTAAGTTACTAGTTCCCGATGATGAGTCCAATAGGCGCCGCACAGCAGGAACATCTGCACCGTACGTATACACACCCATCGGATGGTCAAACTTGCAACTTGGACCAAACTTGCAGATTCCATATCGGGAGTAGAAGATGCACAGAGGTTCTCCCTGCACCAAACCAATCAGAGATAGATAAAGGCCATATAAAGTGAAAATCCTTGAACATCAGCGGATTTTCATGATGAAACTGAATGTTCATTTCTATTCAAACTTCTACTGGTGACATCGATTGGAAGATATCTATTCATTTCATGGTGGTCGTTACGAATCTTGTAAGCTAAAAATTTCAGAATGCAACCCTCCAGCCCACTAGATGACCACATTAGAGCTATGGCGGGTCTAGAGAAAGCCTAAAATAGTCTTCAGAATGAAACTCAGAAACTATAAAATGCACTTCATAACAAGAGGTCTACAGCCTATTTCAGTCATCACACTAAAATAAGAAAAGGCATGCTAAAGGAGAAAAGAAAGATTTAGGCTTTCATTATATTTTTCAAAGCAGTACTTATTTGCAACTGTATAAGAATACTTATGCCGCATGCTAAAATAAGTGAGATGAAATTTGAGTCGTGAGAAACCAATACTAAATTAATCTCAAGGTGTATGATTTACTTGTTTCACAGTAGAATTTCTTTTACTCTGCTTTCTTAGTTCAACTAGATTACCCATATAGACCCAGAGCTAGAACAAGGAGGGCATGAGTTTCTTTTTCACAAATTTCTGGTTGACAGAGACTCTGCACACTCAAATCCAATGTATCTACCTCCAAAGTGACACATGTTGTCACAAGAAATCCCCAAGATTCTGGGTTTCTTAAATTTCAGTTCTCCAACTTCTGCAGATAATGCATTTGATTACTGTTCTCTTGTACTAGTTTTTTTATGTGATTGTATGATTAAAAATTAGGTATTCACTCTTACAACTTGAAAAATTACTCACGGGACGCAAGGGAAGTCCAATTGTGCTCAGGACACAGTCTGGAGGAGGAATGATTCTCTCTCTTGGATGATGGAATTTGCACACGGCACCAAATTTACAATCCCCAGTTTTCATGTAAAACTGGCATTCAGGCTGTCCAGGCCTCTCTGGAAACACAGTCTCTCTCTGTACTGCATAGTAGCCAACAGGTAAAGAGGACCTATATGAAGAATACATCCCTTGCGATCCCATATTTGCTGAATCGGACTGATGAACATTTCCACGAGTTTGTTCATTTCCAGCTATTTGTTGGTGGCTCTCAGAAGTTGAAGCAGAACCAAGCTGACCCTGGAAAGGACCATCAAGCCTTACAAATGATTGGACTCAAATACACAGAAAGATCATATTACTAGATGAAATTTTAGAAAAAACTCCGCAATCTTGTTGTAAAAGCTTAGTTGTTTTTATATATTATGCAATCACGTGCCTCACAAAATAACCATAAGCATGTGCATCATGTGGAATAACGTTCAAATTTAGAACTAGTAGATAAAAGATGAATAGGATGTTTAGACATCTTTCCTAGTTACAGTCACTGTTATATCCTGCACTCTAGAATTAGGACATTGCACTACTGATGAAGAGGGAAATGCCTACCAAAATCAAAAGTTATGCTAAAAAAGAGAAGGAAAACACACCTACATACAAAAATACATGAAACTGATGTCAACATCAATTCTTCAGGCGAAAGAACCACAAACTCTTATCCCTAACTGAGGCATTCAACTGATTACCACAAGTGACACACTATATTGTACCTCCCACGTTGTTCTGGTGTAGAGCTATAAAGTATTTATTCTTACAGCGATTATTCCTTCATTCCGTGCTATTTAAGGCTCTGAGAATTAGCCTCTTATAGAAGGAGGCAAAATAAGAAATGAACATATAGATAAGTAGCAGTATGAATAATTTCTAGCTCACACTTAGTTCCTTAAATGATTATCTATTTGTAGGTTTTTTTACTTAATTGAAGCACATTATGTTTTTTATACTTTTAAGGATACTTATTTAATTCTTCATGGACACAGGCCCACATAATTAAACAAGATCATGTCCAGTAGGCATGCCATCATTGGTCACACCATCAATAGTTTAACATGAAAGAGCTAAGAGCATGGATGAAAAGAAGCTGGGATAGACAAGGAATCATACACGGGGAATGCAAATTAGCCAAACAACATAAACGACAAACCCTAAGTAAAATGTTTCTTTGAGTAAGAAGAGCTTACACCAAATGCATTCCACCCAGGGACTGAAACCACACCCTGAGGCAGAAGTACTGGAGCAAAACTTGAAGGACTCTGCCAGCGAGGGCTGGGAACAAAAGAAGCCCTAGACAAGGGATATGACAGTTGACCAGGAGTTGTAGGTGAATGTACTGGAGGGTAGACAGGAGAGCCACGTAAGGAAACCATCATGTTAGCTGGCTGTGGGTGGTGATATTTGCATGTGCTTCCGAACTTGCAATGTCCGGTTCTTAGATAGTAAGCGCATTCAATATCATTCTGGAAATTGGAAGACAACAATGCAAGAGCAACAAGAATCAAATTGTGAAATACGAATTCAGTTACACTGGAAAGAATAGCTTCATTTCTTTCAGAAAAACACAAAATTTAAGTTTACATACATCTTTAAAATCCAAAATGTTCCAATTTCAGATATAAAACACCATGGCCAAGCATCATAAAGTCGCCAAACAATAAAGGTTCCCAACATCTAAGAAAATCATTAAATCAGGAATATTATCCTGGCTCTTCATAAAAATAGCTAAAAAGAGAAAAAAGGTCAACTCTACCTCCCACAGCTAATCTGATTGCTCCCCTCTAATAATATAAGACCAAGGCAATTTTTTTCTTTTATATCAATGATCTCCTTATACATGAGATCATTTATAGTGTTGCATACAGTATAATGAAAGCTGATGATCAGAAGAATAAAAATGTAGAGTTTGTATATATTTGAAGTAGTTATCTGAAATCAAGAATCATGTTCAGGCTCATGGAAGTGTATATGTTTATCATACTATGAATGTCAAGCAGTAAACTAAGTAGAGTTCAAACCGGGCGAAGCGGGTAGCCTAATATGTTTAGGGTAACTCTGCCAGCAACCCCAGCCTTTTCTCTGGGATGATGGAACTTGCATGTTGTCCCAAATTTACAAGTTCCCGTCTTCAAATAATACTGGAATATAGGTCAAAACTCAGGTTAGAATGGGTAAGAATCAAGAAAATCCAAACTACACAAATAAATCTTATTGAACCTATGTACTAGGAAATCATCTCATGATAAGTCACCACGTGACTGCAAAACTAGGTTAGTTGCATGATAAAACTAGTGCAACAAGTTGGTAGAGGAAACGAGTAACATCAGCATACAAAACCTTTGTTCAAACATACATTTAAGCATTCCCAGCAAACAATGAGAAAAATGTTTTAGAACATGACCATAACCTAGTCTACAATCAGTATAACTCTAAACTGATGGAACAACATTCAGGGCCCACATTTGGTAACCCTTCATCCAGACATAATATTATCAAGGCTTTATATAATGAAAAGTGCTAAATAAAAGTGTACGACTCATTGCTGCAAGGTGGCCTAATAAATGCAAATATGATTCAGGTCACATTTCAATAAATTTCTCAAACCATGCACAAAAATTAGGGCAGATGAATTATTTGTAATCCTATGATGAAGCCATGAAGGGGAACTTGAAATGCACAGTGCTGCTCGAAAAGTATAGAGGAAATAAGAAAATCATTTACAGAAATGAGTCAATTGTAATAGCATGAGACAGGAGTCATGATAGCATGAACAAAATTTCATAGCCAAATAAAAAGAATCCAGCAGAAGAAAATGAGGAAAAGACGAGACTATGGGTTTCATGTTCATACCTGACATTCAGGTTGCCCTAATCTCTCAGGATAATCTCCTCTCATCCTTGCTGAGGCAATGGCCTAGAATAAGATAGTTGATATGAGCCCTTGTGGTTGCAGATACAATATTTTAATAAGCAAGTATGATCAAATGGTGAATTGTATGTACACGATTTTGTTGTGAATTCACAGTCCATTGCTTAATATAACTTTCTTGAACCAGGAACAAACTGTAGCATCCAAATATCGAAATAGGCACTTCACAGTTCAATGATTTGAAAATTGGTTCGGTTAATTATACTTATGGTTCACCTTCCAATTCTTAAAGAGTCACATTCACAAGATTTGAAGATCTTATAAGTTTATGTTACATTCATAAAGAAAGGATGACTTACAGACATTCAGTGCAGATATAAACCAATAATAGATTCTTTTGAGAATGACATTTAATGAAATTGAAAACATAAAATGATGATAATTCTTTTCTAAGATATTATTAGTGCAATCTGTATTTTATTCTAATGCCACAATGAGTATCAGAAAAGATGTCACAGTCTATCTTAGAGTCGGACAAATTTAACATTCCTCATCATGAATTATACAAATAAAGAACTTTTTTAAGGAAAAAATCTGTTTCCTCAGGTCAAAGGATTGATTGATATAGGAAGAGTCGGTCCAAAATCTAAACTTTAAGATTAAAACCTAGCAAAGCTTATGTTAAAATTTTGCTAGATACAGAATATAATTCATTACATGTATAGGACATATTAACAAGAGTATCAAATTGTGAATTTATGGCTGATTTTGTCCATTAGCCTGTAGTAGAAAGTATATGGAATGCCATCATGAATAAGCATTCCAAGTTCCAACAATGTCAGGTTCCACATTGCATACTGCCATTAATGTGAAGTAAACGGAGTACTGTGGCCCCAAGTAAATGCCAAAACGATAGAACCTAATGGTGCATTGAGTGTCAAAGAATGTGTAGTTACAGGAAGAAGAAGAAAATCTCCGAAATGGGATAGCTTACCATCTTCCTGTCCGGAGGATGATTAAAGCGGCATGTAGCTCCGTATCTGCATAGACCTGTTCTGATATAGTAGGCACAATCTGGTTCCCCTTCACGTACAGGATAAGTACCTACTTCCATATGTTCCCTCGATCTCAAGCTCATTTGCCACAAAGCATCTAAGCACCGCAAATGGAATCAGTTCAAAGTTAGAAGCATCCGAAATGATAAAAGCGGAGTCTTTTCATAAAATTCAACCATCAAACACACGAAAAACTGTAACATTTCCAACAAAATGCAGAACCCACCACCCAAAATCTTCTTTTCATGTAATAAAAAAATCCCATACAATGCTTCAACAGCTTACACACCAATCCCATTAACCCAATGTGTTTGCATTCATTGGCTTCCCCATTAATAAAGGCAATGCATTTATTTCATAAGAACTGATACAATAATTGTATCACTGGATGCAATAAACATCAGAAAACAACAAAAGGGTAACAGAGGAATATTTTAGAATTATTGATCATGATCATATAACGCACGTGCATGGAAGCTCTGATCCACTCTGCAGGACAAACATATTTAACGCATACAAAAATATAAATACCAACACATATAATAAAAATAAATAAATAAATGGCCTCACAACCATGTGTACCACACATAGAAAGAGAAGATAGTATTAAAAGCCACAAACTAATTATTTTTTAAAAAACCGAAAATCACAATTTCAGCCATGATCACATTTCCCCCCCAAATTGCATTCTTTTCTCCAGAAATCCGACTAGAAAGCAGAAACGGACCTTGGTCGAGAGCGGAGGAGCCCTCTGTGACGGAAGCTCGGGATATCGGAATTCCGGCGTCAAAATCCATGGAGATAATTGGAGCGTGAGGATGATTTCCATCACCAGCAGTTAACGCCAGTACAGAAACTCGCCAGACTCCCCATTGATCCTCCTCTTCTTCAAACTTGAAGCTATTTATACAAATATATTGTTTTTAAAAATATATAACAACAATAATAATATTATTATTATTATGAAAAAAAAATAAGCTACCCACCCCCACCCTCTCACTCCTTCCGTACTATAATGTTTAAATTATTGGTAGGAACTGAAAATAAAGAAAGAGGGAAGAAAAGAGGAGGTATGAGAAATGGGGAATGGCGTTTTTTCCTCTCCACGAAAACAAAGGAAAAGAGGGAAAGGATGGAGAGAGAGTGTGAAGTTACGATTTAGTGTGTGAGTGTGTGAGAGAGAGAGAGTGCGTGAAGTAACGAGTTAGTGTGTGAGTGCGTGAGAGATGGGTAAAGATTGGGGAGAAGGAAGAAGAATCAGAACCAACCAACCATCCCACGCACTATGCTCCCTCCGTCCCACTATAAATTATTTAATTTAACTTTTAAAAATTAAGCTAGTTCAACTTCAATTATTAAATTTTATTATTCTATATGTAAAATAATTATTATATTATATTTCGTTGAATTCATCATAACATGTATTTTTATATTATATATTTTTAAATTTCTTTTACACATATAAATAAAAATATTAATAGTTAAAATTGATGCAGTTGACTTCTAAAAATTAAATTAAATAATTTATAGCGGGACGAAGGGAGTACACCACTTCCCCATCTGTTTTCAAAAAATAAATCCCCATCCATTTATATGTGTACTCCCTCTGTACCTATAATTCTGTCTTAACACAAAAAAAATATTATTATTTAAAGTTATTAAAATAGTATAAAAATAATTTGTGAACAAAAAATTATTATTTTTACATTCAAAATATTACCAAAAATGGAAGTAAGACAATAATATAGGGACATTAATTAAGGCAGGTAGGACACAAATACGGAGGCGAAAGGAGTACATTTTTTCCCTAGCCGATAAAATTATTTATCCCATCAGTTTTGCTATGTTTGGCACCTTAAATTTAAGTTTTTTTAAAAAAATAAGTTAAACTGTGTGAAAAGAATTAAGTATAGAGAGTTAAAATGTTTAATAAATGATTGAAAATAATTAACTTTTTACCGTAAAAAGAAATGTGTCAATCTTAGTATAACATATGAAAATGGAATGAAATGTGGGTCAAATTTAACCAAACAAAGGGAGTATGTGATTATTTCATCCGTTTTATTCTCTTTGTTTCAGCGTAAAATTTCTATAATCTTTTTATATGGGTATATAAGCATATTGATGTGGATGAAAAATTAGGGAAACTTGAATAATCTAATTAAATTTCAGCTATAATATGAAATGTAAACATTTGATTTGAAATAAATGAAAATGAAAAGTAAAAAATTTTGTCTGAAGAAAACATTTTAAACTGCACATTTCCCCCAAATTTCTCAAGATTTATTTAACCAAATAGATTTAATTACATTCAATAATACTATTAAAAATTTATATTTAGAAAATAAATGTTAGAATAAATATCTCGTACTATTATTTATATTAATTAAAATGTTCGTTTGAGATTGAATAATATTATTTAAATTTATAAAGTTTTTTTAGTTAGATTAAGCATGACAAATCTTTAATCATCTTTTAGGATGTATTCATCTTTTAGGATGTATTTTAAATATTTCAAAATTATGGTAAAAAAATTTCAGTAATAAAAACAAATATCAAATCACTCAATTAATTTATTAACTATAATTATTTTTTTAATGATTAAACATATTAAATAAATTTTATAATTAAATTCGAATTAAAAAATTAATAAAAGTGTAACCATTACATTCCCATTATTTTGTTATTTATAGCACACTAACGTAATTGAGATGTTTTCTTTTAAACGACACAGTTTTCATTTTGGCAAGATTTCTTCAATTTTATCCATTCATTCTACTTTTTTTTTCTACATTTAATTTTATCTATTTATTTTTTTACCTAAATTCAAGCATATAAACTCATGTTAACATAAATAATAAAACAGATGCAGTAATTGAGGAAGATAGAGATAGCGGGAGTTGCAGCATTTGTTGCCGTTTTGTTTATATTTTTCTGTGCGAATTCTTATCTAACCGACGTTTCTCTCCTGCGCGTAACTCCAAGACCACTCGCGCCTTTGTCGTCATGCACTGTGCTTACGAACGAATCATTTTTTTCCCTCCTTTCTTTTTGCACCTTTTCGTGTCCAGAATCCTCCCTCCCTTTTTTTTTATCATGATCCCATGGTTTTTCCCTCAATCACTATATATGTATACATAGAAATTATTATTTTTAGATAGTGCTATCAAGGATATTGAAGTCATTTTGACTAAACTAAATTCAAATTATCTAATATTATAATATGTTACTGATTTAATTTTTTACTATATATAATCAATCATAACTTAAATTAATATTATAATATATTACTGATTTTAATATTTCACTGTATATAATCAATTATAACTTGTTGAAATAAACAATTTATTAAGATATAATTAAAACCATAAATATGCTATATATCACTGAACAAAATTTAAAGAAGCACATAATCTGAAATAACAAAATATTCGATTTTTTATACATTGACAGAGTACTTCTGATAGAAATATGTATACATATTATTTATTCATTTATACATGGAAGAGTCTTGTTTTAAACCGAATAACTGTTAGATGAGGACATTTTATAATTAGTGAGACTAATAAGGTCATTTGATATTTACTTTTATTTATTAAAATGAGATACATATAATTATGATAGCTTTTTAAAGTGAATCTCATCATATAAAAAATTATTATTTTTAAATAATTTGGATAAAATATTTTTAAACTAATCAAATTTATTGTATTTAGTATTTAACGATTTCTAACTAAACTTTAAAATTTTAATAAAATTCTTTGTTTTGGATTTAAATGTATGACACAACATGTAAAAAAAAACTTAATCCTAATATTTTAATTAATAATATCGCACACGCGCGATGGTAATCCTCTAGTATTATGCAAACCATTTAGTCACGTTATTGTGGTGTTTTTGTCTAAATTAGTACTTCATTCTTCCAATTTTAAATTTCATAAAACCTGTTTTTACTGTTATAAAACATTAATGTCAATATGTTTAACTACTTAAATTAACAATAAATAAAAATTTGATATTTAAAAATTATTTGTTACGACGAATCCAATAATATCACATATAATAATATTATTATTATTGTAAAGCCCATATTTTAGTTAATTGACAATTTGTGAAAATTATGCAAATATGAGATAGTTTGTGTTGAAATATCAAAAATAGAAATTCGTGTGATACAAGGAAATTCGTGAAGAAATCTATAGTGAAATAATCTGTTCGAGACTGAGATTGAAGAATATATCAATTCTTATATTTATGCGATTGGATTGAATTTATGGAAATTGGAATTGATTTGGTAATGCCTTTTTTCGCAAAATGATTTGGTTTGTGTGGATGAATATATTTAATTCCATTCTTTAAGGGATTAGATTTGATAATTCCTATATCCATTTTTTTGTAATCATAATTTGTGATGGAAAAGTGATTATTCTCGCATAGATCTTGGACTGTGCGACTGGTATAAGTAGAAGACAATTTGATTGAGTTACTTATGGTTTCAATTGAAGAAAATCTACATCCATGTTTATTTTTTGAGAAGTACTCAAGAGCTTTCGACTGTGTTCCAACATGATAATAATTCGTTGATAAAGTTTAGAATCATATACCTTAATTTCTCGGGAGGAGAAGATCCAGTGTTGACGAGTTTTAAGGTCAGATGGAGTTTGATCAAGGCAGATCGGTAGCAAGAGGAGATTATAGAATTCACAAGTAATAATTAGATAAGATAAGTATAATTATATGGTGTACTTTGTACTGGACCTTTCTGATTAGTGGATTCATTTTTTAATTAGTCCAGACCCCGCCGATGTAGGTGATTTTCACCAAACTACATCTTTGTGGGTCGCGTACTTAGGGGCCCTTTAGTATGATTTTCCTTGCTTCAATGGCACCTTCAGGAAGGGTACCGTTTCAGAGGTAACTCATAATTGGTGTTATCTACGAGTCTACCTCATCCACCATCATCACTGTCGTTTCTTCTTTGAATTTACGCTTGCTTAGTGTTTCCACCATCAAATGCCTTTAGGACACTAGGTCCAGGCCCGATGAAGCCAATTTACTCAAGGCCGTTCTTTTCTCGATGGACTTGTGTTAGATTGAAATGATGGACTGTTCACGTAAGGGCTTCACTACCTCCAAGTAACGTTGCAAGCTCATCTTCCTAGCCTCTTATTCCCCCTTGACTTGTTGGACCACAATATGGGAATCACTGAAAACTTCCAGGCTCCGGACGCCCAACTCTTTAGCTAGTTGAAGCCCAGTGATCAATGCCTCATATTCTTCCTTATTGTCTTTGGCCTTGAAGTCAAAGTGTAGTGCGTAGGGTTAGTCTTTTCCCTCGGGCATGTGAGCAGTATGCCAGCTCCGCTTCCTCCCCGAGTGTGATGAACCATCAACATAGAGTTGCCACGTTCCCTCGAAGTTTTTTTCCTCTTTAACCTTGATTACTTCGGTGGTTTCCTCAATGAAGTCTGCTAAGGCTTGGCCCTTGATAGCTGTTTTTGGACAGAACTGGATGTGGTGTTCACCCAGTTTGATCGCCCATTTCATCATTCGGCCTGAAGCTTCAGGCTTAAGAATCACCTGTCTAATTGGATGGCTGGTTAGAAAATGATCATATGGCTCTGAAAGTATAGTCAGAACCACCTCCTCTTATGGACTAGAGCCAGTGTTAACTTTTCCAATTTAATGTTCCGAGTCTCTGGCCCATGCAAAGCCCTACTTACGAAGTAGACATGGTGTTGTGCCCTTTCCTTCTCCTTTACCAAAACTGTGCTTATTGTCAAAGGGGAGACCGAGATGTACAGGTACAAGTCTTCCCCCCTTCTCTGGCTTCATTAGAGTTTGTAAACTCTGCAAGTGTTCTTTCAAGTCCCGGAAGGCTTGCTCACACTCCTCTGTCCATTTTAACTTCTTAGCTTTTGGAAGAACCTCAAAGAATACTAGGTGTTTCTCATCACCTTTAGAGAGAAAATGGTTGAGTGCGGCCAGCGATCAGGTGAGCATTTGAACTTCTTTCACTGTTCGAGGAGGCTTTAGTTCACTAGAGCTTCGACCTTCTCCTGTTTTACATCGATTCCCCTCTCAGAGACCATGAATCCTAGGATCTTTCTATCTCCCACCCTGATTACACATTTTTTCCGGGTTTAGCTTTAAGTTCAAATCTTGAAGGCTCTGAAAAGTCTCTTCTAGGTTCAACGAAAATTAGTTGTAGATTTTTTCTTTTTACCACCATGTCATATACGTAGATTTTCATATTTTTGCCAATATGTTTTTTAAAGAGCTTATCGACCATCCTGCATTTTTCAGACCGAATAACATATTTTATAACAGAACGTCCAAACGTTTTTGATAAACGACGTATTTTTTCTTGTCTTCCTCTGCCATTAGTATTTGGTGGTTTCCTTTATGGGTATCAAAGAAAGCAAGTACCTCGTACCTTACTATGGCTTCGACCAACATATCAATAGAAGACTAGGGGTAGCTATCCTTGGGACAACATTTATTAAGGTCTGTGAAATTGATACACATCCGCCATGCATCATCATGCTTGGGGACCATAACGGGGTTTTCCAACCACTTTGGGTAGAATACTTCTTCAATGACCTCAGCTCGAAGTAGTTAATGGACTTCCTTTTTATGGCCTCGGCCCTTTCAGGGGAAAATGACATTTTCTTCTGTTTGACAAGCTTTTGGGAAGGGTCGTTCAAATTGTGAACCATAAACTGTCTGGGCACTCCTGTTAAATCAAACGTTCTCCATGAAACTACATTTGCATAGTCATCTAGAAAGTGCTTTAGCTTTCCTTTCATTTCAGGTGGTATACTCTTCCCTACAGTCACCGTCCCTGACGATCGGGCATGGAGTGGTTCGGTATCCGTAGATCCGACTTCCCCATTTATCGAGACGATGATATCTCCCTTTTTTGCTTCCTTCAGTGCTATTTCCAAGTATCTTCTAGCAGCCGACTGATCCCCCCCTGATTCCGCTATCCCCTTGCTCATGTGGAATTTCATTTTCAAATGATAAGGGGACTATATAGCTTGCACCTGACACATCCAGGGCCTTCTCAAGATCACATTGTAGGGGCATATGGCAACGATGAAGGTGAAGCTGCAATCGACCGTCACTTCTTTGTCTCTATCAACAACTTGGACTGGGAGGGTTATTACACCCAAAGGGAGAACCATCTTCTCAATAAAGCCAGATGATAGTGAGGTGGTTCTCCTTAAACTATCACGCCATAGTCCCCGCTGCCCAAAGCAATTAGCGAACATTACCTCCACCCCGCTGCCATCTGATGTGTCCATTTTATACGGTTATTTTAGGACATTTTGGATTCACTTTGTACACTTTTGTGCTCTATGTGTGGCAATTTGCCTTAAAGTTCTCTAAGGAGAGTTAAGAGTAACTTTGTGCTTTTATCACTTTTCTAGAGGATTTTGTGTAATAGGGAATTGTTGGAAGACTTTGAAGGCTTTGAAGA
>JAULKJ010000006.1:7306133-7316892 GCA_032355405.1 Rubia balearica
TTCAACTCCAATAATAAGAATTTGAGGTAAAACATAGTCTTCAAAGCACCAAAGTGTACCAAAATGAATACAAAAAAATCCCAAAATATCCATATAAAATGGACACATCAGTGGTGTTATTGAGGAGGACGCCCAATTTTGCCTTATATGAAAGTGTTTCTTTTTCAACTCCATTTGCACCCTGCCGGACGAATATAAGCAGACAACAACTTGATGAGTTGGAGCGGGAGGGGGTTGTAGTGTTATGTCAGTTTGAGAAATATTTTCCCCTTCATTTTTTGACATCATGGTTCACCTGGTGATCCATTTGGTTAGGGAAATCCGAATATGCAGTCCTGTAGAAATACATTTGACATACCCGTTCAAGCAGCACATAGGGGATTTCAAGGGTTATGTTCACAATCGCAGCCGAATGGATGCTCACATCATTCAGGGGCACGTCACCGAGGATATCATTGAGTAATGTACTTCTCATTTGGTTGGAAAGAGAGTAGTTGGAGTTCTAGATCCAACACACGGTGGTAGGAAGAATGGGATTCCACGATCAAAAGGTAAACTATATACACCCTTTAATGTTGAGTTGATGAAAGTACATCTGTATGTTTTACAGAACAATAGCAAGACAACAGTTATGTTCAAGAACACGTGTCCCTTTCCGGGAAACTCCATCCCGAATGGGCTCAAATAAAATCCAAGTGGAGCATTCTTCTACGTTTGTTAATTGGTTTTATAATCAGTGCAATGTTGACGACATGTTCGGTAAACTCCGTGCTTTTGTAAGGACGCTCAACTACACCGTCAAAACATGCCAAGGGGATGTCATCAATAGATATAGTTTTGCAACGATGGACAAGGATAGAAAAGGAGCGACACAAAATAATAGTGTGTACATTCAATCTGAATAAATGTGATGCCATTTTATGGGGTGATTGAGAAAATTTAGGAGTTGGATTATGTTGAGTTTAAAGTTTTTGCATTCAAGTGTCGTGGGTGGAAAAAGGGTCAGGGTTTATACAGAGAAACATATGGGTTTTACATTGGTGGACTTGAACCGAGCGAAATACGTTATGAGGTCGCCAAGTTCATCTTATCCGCTTTTACACACCAAGTTTTTTTAAAACATTCAAGACCCTTGCAATGAGAAGTGGCATGTTGTGCTACATGGGAAGAAGTTCTATTTTTAAGAGGAGATTTGATTGGCCCGTCACAACTGAAATCCATAGTTTCATTTGCATATCCGAGTCTGGAGGACGTTAGTGAGCACTTCTTTGTAGGCGTGCACATGGCGATGGATTGTAGGTAGATGAGAATTGTCAGATTGTGGGGGTGACGTTATTTTGAAATAAAAAGATAGGAAGGAAATTTTGTGTATGTGGTCGCTCTGTGGACCATTTGTATATTCCTCGTCAATTAAAGTGAAGAATTCAACAAGAGAAGAAGAGGGAAGAAGAAACGGAAGAAGAGAAATAGAGAGGGGAGAGGATTGTGAAAAAACCTCACGGTCTCATTTATTTTACTATCCAACCCATTTGTTGATAATGGCACGTGCAGTCCTTTATGTTTTCTTCATTTAAAAATATAACGCCATCAAATTCACAAGTTTTATTAATTACTTGTTGACAATATTTAACGGTTAATCATTTTAAAACAAAATTTTGTAATAAGAATTTATTTGTGGGACTAATTAAAAATGAAAGTAGGAAGTTATTTCTGAAATGGATGGAGTATGAGTGTGTTTTTCAGAGGGGAAACCAACTTCTACTCTTCCAAAAAAAAAAAGCTTCTGCTTTTAAAATTAATTTTTTTAGCACTTTGTAAAATACTAAAAATTGTTTAACTGTAGCTTAAATTTTGTCAAATACATCCTATATATAACTGAGATGAAATTTTTCCATAAAAGGGAGGATACCTAATTGTAATGCACTCTTAAAAAAATCAAAAATGAAGAAAGGGATATATACCAATATACTACCTATTTGACTAAATACTAATATAACTCTCAGATAATTTTTAGCGCAAAAATATCCCTAACTAGTTAATATAAGTGTCAATATAACCCTCAGACCCCATTTCCGGCACCGCCGCCATAACAGATTGGGTTATATCAGCACATTATGAAAACTGATAGGGTTATATCATCACATTTTTAAAACTTATAGGGTTATATTAGCTCATTCCTATAAGTTTTGACACTTACACTGACTATATAGGGTTATCTTGTCACTTTCAAATACTGATATGTTATATTGACACTTATGCTAAGTTGGTAAGATTATAAAAACATTTTTCACTGCAGAAAAAGATGGAACGAGAAAAATCGTTTGCCGGCCTTTTAAAGTTGGTTTTGATAAATATAAATATATAGAAGCTCCAAAGGCTACCAGGCTTTGGGGAGATCTTGCTGCAAACAAGAATGCAGAGCTCCCGCGATCCTCTCTTCCTCTAATTCTTGAGTTTAGATCTCTATTAAAAATTTAAAATAATCCTTCTCGTTTCATCCCATTTCTTTAAATTTTATTGCCTCAGGAAAGGATCTCCATTCTTCCTTTGCCCCAAAACCAAGAAAAAGAAGGCAACTTTTGTTCCGCGTAGTCATAGTTGTACTTTTACTAGTTTTAGGACAATCAGGCGGATCCATACTTAGCTTTCGAATCGAACCCTATTCTGTAAAGATTAGAATCATGGGTTTGTTGTCCAAAACCCGAGAAAGAACTGATTTTGTTTGCCTTTCGCTACTCCTCCTTCTGCTCTTCCATTCTTTGCTGTCGACTTTTGCTCAGGTGAGTGAGTGCATAATTATGTTTTCCTATGAAGCTGGGCAGTTGGCATCTTTTTGCATTATATGTGATGGTGTTATTGTTTTGGATTAGGAATCTGGAGAGGAAACTATTTTGATTGGAGATCTGGGCCGCAAAAGTAAAGTAAGTATAATGTTCCATGATTCTTTCTTGTGTATATTTGTCTGTTTTCTGAGCACATTTGTGTCCAGTGCTTTTGTTTGTTCATATATGTAATTTTTATGTGGCAGATATTTGTGGACAAACTCAAGAGTGGCCTCAGAAAAGATGAGGGTGGTGGTGTTGATCTTGTTGTCCAAATTGACACAGGACTCGGACTATTCGATGCTTTCTTTGCGAGTTTCTCTATGATTCTTGTTAGTGAGGTGGGTGATATTAGTAGATCATTGACATCCTTCTCGCTGAATTTCACCTAGTGTGTATGTGGTTGCTCACAAAATTCCGCTTTTCATGTTCTTGCTAGATTGGAGATGAGACTTTTATAATAGCAGCTCTTATGGCGATGCGGCATCCTAAGTCCATTGTTTTATCTGGTGCACTCAGTGCCCTGTTTGTAATGACTGTAAGTTTCTGAATCATAAAACTTAGTGTTACATTTGGGGTCCTCAGTTGTAATGCCTTCAGTTCTGCTTGTTAAATTGCTCAATTCTATTTTGACTTCCCTGTTTTATTTTGTTTTGGACGGGTACTGATTTGGTGTACTTATGCTTGTAGGTACTCTCAACTGGACTTGGTAGGATTGTACCAAACTTGATATCAAGAAAGCATACAAATAGTGCGGCTACAGGTTTGTGATATCTTCTTTTGGTTTTCTTGCTATGTGAGTTTTAATTGTTTTCTTATTTGCTAAATGACTTTTTGGATTGACTAAATAGATTTGTTGGTTGGTGAATGGGAACGGTAATTTCTTTTTTTTGTAGTACTACTGTTCCAGTTGTATTTGCACTCTTTTTAGTCAACTTTCGCAACCCATGTTTGACCACAGATAACTCTAGTTACGTATACTAACAGCATACAAAAAATTGATTTTTAAAAAATACATAGTGCAATGGATCTAACAATATTTCACATGATGATATTGGTTCTTATATGCTAATTGAAATTTATGGTCAAATGTGACTTGAGAAAATTAGGGTGCATATACAGCTGGTACTGAGGGAATAGTATTTTTTTCTCTAGCTTCTTTTGTCCTTACAATGATGGATAAAAAGAAACAACAGATTGTTATCGTGATCCTGTCCTTCTCTTTTCATGGCTGGGAGTCTTTTGCTTGGTCCAACTGATGGTAAATGGAAGTTAGCATAGTTACCCGTTCATTGATATTCCTATGTCATAAGCTCCTTTCTCAGCTTCTTCGTTATTTGTATCTTGGCCATATTGTGTGATTTAAAGAATAATGTGTTACGTTGTGATGCCATGCTCGTAATGTTGGATATTTCTGGTTTCTCCTATAGTTCTCAATTTCTTTTGTTCTGATACTTGTACTTATTTGGTTCTCTATTTGATTTTTTTTTTTTGGAATCTGATGTTAGTTTGTGATTGCAGTTCTTTATGCATTTTTTGGGCTGCGGTTACTCTACATTGCCTGGAGGTCTGACCCTAAATCTTCACAAAAGAAGGAAATAGAGGAAGTATGTTTCTTCTGTGTTGATGCATGTTAATTTTTTCATTTATTTTCCAGTGTATTTTCTTCCTCTATTTAAACATGCTAATGTATGGGGAATTTTAGGCTGTGAGGAAATGTCCTGTATTTTCAGAGAATCAACCAATGTTTACATGACATTGATGGTATTACCAACTAATTTTGAGATTTGAATTATTTTGTATTGTGCTTATGGGACTATGAACCCATAAATATGTATATAAGTTAGTCAACAGATGTTCAGGGTCAACTCACTTGAGCCTTTTGGCTTCAGTAGCTTTTCTGCTTATATATAACTTGTCATTCTAGTGCTATTTTAAATTATCCTGCTAAGCAAGCATCACCAAAATGCAGCATTACTTGGGCTTAACTTTTAACAAGCTAATGGAATGGTTTCTTTTAAAGGTTTTTATTCCAATATTATGCTGCACGGTTGTATTTTTGTCTTCCGTTCCGAGAAGGTTCTTTCTCAGATTAGTTACTAATGAACTTGCATTTCCTACATGAGGATAGGTGGAGGAGAAACTTGAGTCTGGACAAGGGAAGACAACAGTCAGGCGATTCTTCTCTAGATTCTGTACGCCAATATTTTTAGAGGTTTGTCTGCGCCTAACCCCCATAAATTTTTATAACCATTTAAGAAGCGTTGACTTTGGCTGGAGAAATATAAAGTGAGTGGGTTTACTAGCAAACCCTATGGAATGTGTTTATGTTTGAACTTTACCAAAGCACTTGGTAATAATTTTCCAGTTTTGCAAAAATGATTATTATATGTGTAATTAAAAAAAATTCTTCTGCTTTTTGTGCAGGCATTCATCTTGACCTTTTTGGCTGAATGGGGAGACAGAAGCCAGATTGCTACAATTGCTGTTAGTTTCTTAACATATGCACAGCTATTTTAGCCTGTTCTGAATTCTCCTGTAATTGAAGGATGAGAGATTTCAAAGTTGTTTGGATTCACATGTTCTGGAGCAAGCATTATGTTTGTAACCTTGCAAGCACACACACACATGCACACACCTGCATTGATTATAATGCTGGAAAATTGAGGCCTTCTTATTATGATCATACTGATTAGCAGAACGTGATGAATTCCTGCAGTTGGCTACTCACAAGAACGCAGTTGGAGTAGCAGTTGGAGCAACAATCGGTCACTCGATCTGTACATCAGTAGCCGTGATTGGAGGAAGCATGCTGGCGTCCAAGATCTCTCAGCGCACTGTTGCAACAGTAGGTGGCTTGCTTTTCCTCGGATTCTCAGTGTCGTCATATTTCTATCCTCCTCTATGATGATTATTGATTGCAGTTTGTAGATTAATCCGATTCTTCCCAACTTACATATAGCTTCGACTACTTTTTCATACCTTACAAGGAACAAACGGGCTAGTGATTTTTGTGTACCTATCAGCATATATGCATATTTTGTTTAATCTTTAACCCTGTTGGATATCTAGAATTAAAGTTGATTCCGGGACTGTAGATTATTTTGCAGGGTACAACTTAGAAAACCGTTCATTCTGAGCAATTGTCTTTTGATCATCACTCTATAATGTATACACCCTCGCTGCAGGATTGTTACTGTTGAAGGGAGGGAGTAAACATAGAAATTGTGTTTGGGCAACTGGTACTCCAAACCTTCTTGACCCAAGAAAATTCAGCTCAACTAAAAGTTTCATCTCATTATAATTTTTTGAATATACTAAATTTTCCATTCTAATCCACTCACTACTGCAACTTGTTTGCCATTTTTACCCCACGTGCTATTATTTTCCAACTCCAGTTAAGTCCCTCTATTACTGTGTAATCCACGAATATTCTACCATTAAGATTATATGCCTGAATCTAAGGGCAGAGGTAGAAAATGTATATAACGGGGCTGGTGGGAAAATGAAATATAATTTAATCATTTTTCTCATGTCAGAGGGGATTGGTAATTTTTTCCCAAAATTACTCTCAGAATTTTTAAAAATATTTTTCTTCATCGCGGGGGCTCGAATGCAGTTCTCTGCCTATGCTTGAATCCTTTGACAGATAGATATCCTTCTTAGCATGTATATTCCAGATATGTTGGCATAAGCAATTTTTTTTTTCCAGATTGAAGGATCTCTTACTCTCACTCCTTCCTGATTTTTCACCTTAGTCAATGTATTCTAAGAAACAGGGATCAACTTCCATTTCCTTTTCAACTGTTTCTTTATGTATATTTTCAGCAACCTTGATCACCATGTGCCAATGAATACAAGACCTTAAAGAAAATGAATTTATAAATTGGATTTTACTAGCATAACAAAGATTTTTGGAACTCTCTCTTTGCAACTTTATCCACACGGGCTGGGCATAACAGATGATCCCATCTCTTGATATTTGAAAGAAGTCCTCGATACCCAATTGAAAACTCTGTTGAACATATATTGATAATATCGTGTGAAAATTAAATAACGAAATTACACGAGCAATTAATATAAGTAAGAATAATAAAATTTATTAAATATTTATACGTACAATAAGAAAACTTAAACTACAATTATTGATCAAGTTTCAAGAAATCATTATTAAAGGAGTCAAGAGTAAACTCGCTACCCTTGAAATGAATGAGTCCCGTCGTGGATATCGTTTTCTAGGATAAAACCATCAAACGTAATAATTAACAAATAAAAATTACCTAGGATTCTCACAAAACCTGAAGGACTATCATCTTAACAGAGGGACAAAGATAACTCAAGCTTAGAAAAAATGAAGAACTTGAGAATGATGCAAGAGGCTCTAGTTATAGTAGTCTAAGAGACCCTATGGAAAGAAACGTGAAAGATTTGATTCCCCCATTATCAGAGAAAAATATTCTCCAATCACCAAGAATATTTTACAAATATTCGAATGGATTCTGGAAAGATAAGAATATCTCATATTTTACTTGTCATTATAAACCGCATTCAAATTTCAATATGAAAATTCCA
The DNA here is from genome assembly GCA_032355405.1 of Rubia balearica. NCBI lineage: Eukaryota > Viridiplantae > Streptophyta > Magnoliopsida > Gentianales > Rubiaceae > Rubia > Rubia balearica. Next base: position 7,313,528 of record JAULKJ010000006.1, read on the forward strand.
TGAAAATTACACGTGATTTCACTAATTATTTTACGCGGTTTGGCTAGAGACTTCCACGTGATCCATACATATTTTTTACTGTAAAAAATCAGAGAAAACTTATTACGTGCGAGTGTATTTCCATATAAGTTTTCTTTCCATGAGTGACTCTTTGAGCATCCATATCTCATTCACCCTTTATCTGTTTTGGGAGTTTAAACAGTTAATTTTATAGTACTCGCAGAGAAGAATCCAAAAACGACACCTACTAACCCTAATTCAGTTCGAGTCCAACTCAAAATAATGTCCGAAAGTTGACAAAATTTAACTTTGTCAATCTTTTTCCAACAATCCCCCTCATGAATTGATATTGATGTGGAATAAAAAAATCACTCCAGACAAGGAGTTTGACTTGGTGATAGATTTCGACGGCATGAATGCTGCATAGGATAAATATGTGTCACTCTTTGAACTTTCCTTTGAGAGAGTACACTTAGCTCACTGGTTAGGAAGTAGACGCGATGTCCATTAACTTTCCCTACCGCTTGTGTGAACGACAAGGCACTTCCCACATACATCTTTCCTAGCCTTTGCGCTTTCCTCAGTTGTGTCCATTAATCAGGACATGACACCCACCTAGTTTTGTAGGGTTTCTAAGGAATCATGTTCCCACCCTTTTGAAGCGGCCACACTTCTCGCTTACATAAGAGCAGTTTTATAAACTATGAGTTCTTTCCAGTATCATACACTCGATGCCCTGAATCATTAAAAGCAATTTAATGCTTAACCTCTATTCACTTCACTGTTTCTTCATCATAGGAATACGACAGGAGGTATGACCCCCCTAACAGTGATCGCGATGGGTATTTGCAGTTTGGTTGTCCCTTTGTTCCTGGATCTCCAATCATATAGGTTGGGTGTCCACGTACGTAACCCATCATTTAATGGACTTTACTCCCCTTTCTCTTCATGATAATTCAACTATCTCTCAATTCATTCCTTTAGTCAAGGGATCGGCTATGTAGTTAGTCGACCTTACATAAATAATTGTGATCACTCCAGTTGAGAGAAGTTGTCTAATGGAGCTATGCCCTTGTCGAATATAATTAGACTTCCCATTATATAACATATTCTGAGCCTTGCCAATAGCATATACACTATCGCAATATATACATATGGCTAGCACATGCTTCGTCCATGTTGAAATGTCCTCCACAAATTGGGAGAGTTATTCGATCTTCTCACATGCATTGTCTAAGGCAACAAAATCGGATTTCATCGTGGATCAAGTAATAATATTTTGTTTAGAGGATTTCCACGAGACTGTTCCTCCACCTAGAGTAAAACATGTCCACTAGTGGATTTTAGATCCTTTATATCGTGTATCCAGTTCGCATCACTGTATCCTTCAACTATAGATGGATAACTCGTATAATGTAGACCATAATCACGAGTAAAACGTAGATATCTCAATACTCTAGTTATCGCCTTCCAGTTGCTCGTTTATCTACTCCACCTACTTATAGTGTAGGCAATGTTTGGTCTAGTACAACTCATTAAGTACACCAGACTTCCAATGACTCTCGAGTACTCAACCTGATTTATAGTCTCCAATTTATTCTTTCTTAGATGCAATTATGGAGTCATCATCAATTCCAATTCATTCTTGTTGAATTTCTCAAGGATTTTGCTTACATAATGAGATTGGGTTAAGGTGATACCTCAGAGCTTTGAATGATCTTTATCCCTAAGATCACATCCGCCAGTCTTTATCCTTCATACAAAAATGAGAATTCAACATGTCCTTGGTAGATTTGACCATCTTTTCATTACTACCTATAATGAGCAAGTCATCTACATGTAGACATCGAATTACATATCCATTTTCCGTGGCTTTCACGTAGATGTACTTATCACACTTATTGATTTTGAAATCATTGGCTAGAATGGCATGGTCAAACTTCTCATGCTATTGCTTCAGTACTTGTTTGAGACCATACAATGATTTCACCTACATACCTTTCCTCCTTGACCCGGAGCACTAAAACCCTCAAGTTGCTCCATGTAGATTTCTTCCTCTACATTTCCATTCAAGAGAGCAGTCTTCACATCCATCAGATTAACCTCAAGTTTAAGCAACGTGGAAATAGCTAGTATTATTATAATGAAGCTTATTCTTGTGACAGGAGAATAAGTATCAAAGTAGTTAACATACTCTTTTTTTCTATAAACTTTCATTACAATTCTTGCTTTATACTTTTCAATCGAACCATTAGCTCTCATCTTCCTTTAAAGATCCATTTGTATCCTAGTGGTTTACACCTAGGTGGTAAGTGCACTAGCTCCCAAGTATGATTTTGTATAATCGAGTCGATTTCACTCCGAATCATTTCTTTCCACATAGGACTCTCAGATGAATTCACAATATTTTTAGAGCTTTGTGGCTCACTTTCAAGCATAAACGTTAGATAATCAGGGTCAAATGACTTTTCAGTCCTAATCTCTTTGCATCATCTAGGTTCAACCCCTTACTCCTCTTGATCATTAAGATGGCCAGGAATTCCTACATCTATGTCAACAGACTCAGTGGTCCTCTTTGATGATACAAGGAACACATTTTCAAAGAAATTTGCATTTCTTGATTCCATGACCATGTTCTTGTAAATCTTGGGATGATGAGGTTCGTGTACAAGGAAGTGATAAGCACTACTTTCATGTGCTTGTCCTATAAAGATACAATCAACTATTTTAGGTCCTATCTTTAGCTTCTTAGGGGGTGGTATCAACACCTTTGCAAGGCCCGCTACATTCGCAAGTAAAGTTTCGTGCCTTTCCACAACTCATGGGGAGTCGCTCTCTCATCCTTACGTAGTATCTTATTTAAAAGATAGTTGGTCGTCAAAATCCCCCCCACATGCTTTGTGGAAACCAATAACTTATCAACATCGCATTCATCATCTCCTTAATACTGCGATTTTTAAGTTCAGCCACACCATTCTATTGAGCCGAGTAGGGGGTAGTGACCTCGTGAATAATGCTATGTTCGGAATAATAGTCCCTAAATGGCTCTACATATTCACCTTCATGGTCACTCTTAATCACCCTGATCTTCTTATCAAGCTGATTTTCAACTTCTTTTTTGTAGAGAAAGAATTTCTCAATTACCTCGTCTTTGCTTTTCAGCAAGTAAACATAGCATTATTTCGTGCAATCATCCATGAAGATGATGAAATACCATCAACTCCACTCTCTAGATAGCACTGTTCATAATACCCTTGGTTTTGGAAACCAACGGTATTTTCTTCCTCGTAGTGCCTATCCCTCAACGTATAGCAATATTCGGTAGGATGGTCGGAATGACAAATCCTACAAAATATTGCTCGTTG
>JAULKJ010000006.1:7321228-7331946 GCA_032355405.1 Rubia balearica
TTTGCCTTTTATGTATCTGAGTTTGTAAAATGAGTGTGTCTCTTGACACAGTTTTTCCATAAATTATGGAAAGACCAAGGTTTAAATTGCAAATTAAAATAAATCAAGATTTTGGGTTGCATTAATAGGGTCATAAATTTATAACTACTACATGTCACATAATAATATTTTAATATTGCAACTAAAATCTTTTAATTTTCTATAATTCCAATCAGACCCCGTCTTTCCATATGCCAATGGAAAAATGCTTTTTCCCCACACTTTGCCTCGTAAAATTGAGTTCAATAAAGAATTATTAATTGTTAGTAAAAAGTCATTCGCCAAACTATTTTTCTTAATAACCTCTTTTACTGAATAATAAGGTAAATCAGAAACCAGCTTAGAAAAGAACTTCTAGTAGTATTCAAGATTCCCACAAATTTTTATGGTAAAATAGAATTTGGGAGAAAGGAGAAGACAATTCCAAACGTCCAACTAGATAATGCGTCACAGTCGTTCTAGTAATTCGCAGCCTACTAAAAATAGCAATTATGAGCTTAAAAAAACTCTGAAAATACGTGGTGAGGGAAAATAAATAAACAAACATTTAATAATTCCAGAGGAAAAAGAAAATAAGAAGCCGTCACACTATAAAATAATGATTTACGAACCCATTCGAACTCCAACTCCATCTCTACTCCTCATTGGAATCAGTGAGAATGAGGATTCTATTAATAAATCGTTCAAACCCTTCTTAGATTTCCTCTTAAATCACTCGTTGATTCTTCAACCGCCATTGTTGCACCTCCAGGTGGAGAATCAGGAAGAAGAAGAAGAACAGCAAAACGGAGGCCCCACCAGCTGCCATTGAAATGTGTGTGATTCTGGAGGAGGAGGATTCCGATATTGTCCACTCTGTTGACGTTCCTCCGCCCAACTTTGCGGTGGTGGAGGACAGCAGCGTGTATCGCTCCGCCTTTCCGCAGCCCTCCAATTTTTCCTTCCTCCAGACGCTCAAGCTCAAGTCCATCCTGTAAATTCTTCTTTGATTTCCTCAATTTGTTCTTCTTTTTCATTGGGGGTGTGATTGTAATTTGTAATTCTTGTCTGATTCAATCTTGGGCTTCTTGATTTCAGGTGTTTGTGCACAGAGCCCTACCCGGAGGAGAATCTTGAGTTTCTGAAATCTAACAATATAAGGCTTTTTCGGTTTGGCATTGATGGCACCAAGGTATTTTTCTTGAATTATGGTTTTGTTAATTGTGCTTTGTGATTCATAAGTATCTTTTTGAATATGCTGATTCAGAAAGCAAGAACCTTGCTTTTTATAATTTCTGAATGTGTGACTAGAAAGTAATGATAGGGGCATCTACAGAAAATTCTCTTTATCCTGGAGGGAGAAAGGGGAAAGCTTTAGAATTTGTCCTCTCTTTTTTGTTCTACTATTATTTAATATAATAAACCGGTGAGTATGTTTAATGTTGGTAATCACATCAGTATTATGCAGCGTCTGAGATCTCTCTGTCTGGTGGCCCCCTTGTCTTCGTCGCTGCTGTTGCTTTCGATCTTGATGTTTTAATTTTCTTTGTGCAGGAACCAGCAGCTATCCCCAGGAGTACTATCACCAAGGCTTTGAAAGTGCTGATTGGTATGAACTTGTGATTTGTGTCTTTAACCCAACTTTCTTAAATTACCTTTGAAGTTCTCCATTGATCTGAGCCTAACTTTTGATGGTTCCATTTCAGACGTTAGGAATCATCCAGTCTTGATTCATTGCAGAAGTGGAAAGGTATCTACCATCATTCATGCTTTCTATATGGACTTTATTTTTCTGACCTGCTGTTCTCATATTCTGTTTGCTTACTCACTTTTCCTGAAAGGCTTGAATTATATGTTTTTGATGGACTACTTTTACCCTTGAAGTATGAATTTTCCGTTGTTTTCCAAGTAACTGCATTGTTTGGTGAAATTATCTGTTGTTATGCTTAAATCATGACAAGAGTTGCCTTGGGAGGAAGTACTTCTCTTGGAATTGAGATTATGGTCTTCTTTGACAGTCTTAAAGTTTTGGTTTTGTTGGATCTGACCTCGTTTGTGAACATTATGTTGACATGGACATGATCTGTCTCTTTCCTTATTCTTCCTTGCTATCTTATGTTTAGAAACATAGTTCAGATTGACATCCTGTGGTTAATTGATATATGTGGTTTCAGTGAGTAGATATCTATAACTCCGTCTCTAATTAGTATCTCCTTAGGTGCAAACCATAGGTTTTGTAGCTCACTCTTTTTTTTTATATCCTTTTGCTGCAGCATCGTACTGGTTGCCTTGTTGGGTGCCTGAGGATCTTGCAGAACTGGCGCTTGTCAGCCATCTTGGAGGAGTACAAGCGTTATGCTGGCACAAAATGGAGAGTAACTGACTTGGCTTTTCTGGAGAAGTACGATGCCTCGTGTCTTAGGCATACTCTTCAGAACATTTTGTACCAGTATCACGGCTATGGTTCGAGGAAGAGGCGCCTCTTGTACAAAGAAGAGTCTGTACAGAAGCAGCGCATTTCATCGGCTTAGTGGTGCTGGGTGCTCTTCCCATCCCGATGGCTGGCCTTCTTCCGAGAATTAGCAACTAGAGATTCATTATCTAAATTTGCTGATTCTTTGCACATACAAATTTTAAGGTCATCGAACTTGGTTCTTACTCCTTTTTGTCTTTCTAATTGAGCATGAAAAATTGTGGTTGAATAAAAGATTAGCAGAAGTTTGTTTTCTAGGTTTTGTGTTGTAATTAGTAGGTTCCTGTCCATATACTCACTTCGCACAAGAGCTTACAGCATCAGGCGTAGCTTTTAGGAATCAGTGATGTGAAACGAGACAGAAGAACATAGATGCTTAAAGAATGAACATCTGCTGCATACTTCCATTACATATTCACTCATGTCAGAACATATTTTCTATTTCCAAAACATGTTAACTTTTCTTTTCTACTAGCATTTTTTATACAGGGGAAACACTCTTAATGGGTTCCCAAACCCCAAGTAGGGGTGTCAAATGGGTCTGGTTACCCAATGGAGCGACTATGTTCATGTCATTTTAGACTTGTTGGATTGGATATATTTAATCACTTATCTATTAAAATAATGGTCCAATACTGGCCCCACAATTATTTGGTTTTGTGGAAAAGGCTAACAGGTAAATCATTCGATATTTTGTTCATCAGCTTAGGTTGGATTGGATAACGGGTGCTCTCTTATCATATTTTTTCAACAATATATTATCATAATAAAAACAATTCGAAATATAACTAGCATAATTTATAATACTTAACTGACAACATTCTGAACGTCGATTACAAGGGCACATCCTCCTTTCCGAGAAGGTCAAAATATCCTGAACGGGTGTACATTTTGACCCGCACAAAAGATCGTAGCGGGTCAAATTTATTTTTAAAATCTTGAGTCACAGTGGCATTTTACACCCGACTCGACCCAAATGACATGTCCCAATTTTTGGCTGTAGGGGACACAAAAAACATCTTCCCTTCTATCCCTTAGATAGAGAGGGGGCATAGCTTTTGGTCGAACCCAATCCAACGAACCTAATTGGGCCCAAAATCCAAACCCAACAGAACAAGGTTCGACTCAAACTCGAACCAGATTTGAACCAGACTAGACCCACCACGACCAGAACTCGAACCTATCCTGCCCAAACAAAACTGACCCCCACGACCCGGCTTGAACCCAAACTAATTTAGGTCGAAACCTGACCCGGAACACAGTTCGACCTTGACCTAACTCAAACTCACCCTAGCTCGAATGCAACCCGAACCATACCCAACCCAAACGTCGGATCACTAGGGAATACATGCCCCTTCCCTTACAAACAATGATGTCACGTGCACCTGTTATCCCGTACAAAGATGAGTTTTTATGCCTAAATAAATGTTATAATTTTAGAGAGTAAGTTAATAATGTAACGATGATTCACTTTGTAAATAGTACTAGTTTATTGGTTTTATTGAGATAAAAGAGTAATGATACATTGGATAAAATAAATTTTAAACTCATTGGGTCAGAAGTGTTAACACTTAGGTTGAGTGATTAATGACACAATGTTGGGGTAACTTTCTGTAATACTCATTCCAATGGAGTACTATAATCACACTTGGATGATTGTGGTAAAAACTTTCTTGGATATCGATGTGAGTGACATTACGTATGCCTTCCTTAAAGAGTAATTTGACCCTATTACAGCCTTGAGTTATAGGAATTCCCTTCGAGGATAAAGCAATCGAGAATCCCTCCTGTTCTAGGCTTGAATCGGAAGAATACTTTGAGTAATCGTACTTTTGGTTACTGCGTACGTCTGGGAAAATCTTGTCTTTTCCCTGGTCATGTTTGTGTTTACTCTGTTTGTGTGTACATTTTTCGTGTGTTTTCTGTCTTGTGTCTACATTTTCACTCACTTGTACTATGCATGCACACACACACATATAGAGAGAGTAGATTTCATGAAATGATGCAGTTTTTCATCATTCTACAAAAAGTCACGTAGTAAATATTCTGAAACAATACACCTTTATCCTTCTTAATTCATCCTCATCCTTTCAATTAAGGATTTAGACACTACGTAGCATCACCATCAGAATTATAACAAATTTTGAAATGATATATCTTTCCACACTCCAAGACAAGCCATGTTAGTCATCACCAACACAATTAATCATTATCCTATTAACCGTAAACTCGTAGATCCAACCCTCCCATGTAACACCGCTAATCCCAACCCATTGATTAAATCCTTGTCACAACACAAAATGAAGAGCTCATGTACAATTTCAGACGAAATAAATATATCAAGAGACTCATAAGAATCAGAATTAGATCTTCATTTTTGCATAACATTAACGTTATTGTATCAACGCACTAAAAGTGCTATCTGATGAAGACGAACGCCCAGATTGCTTCTTGAAGTAGTTAGCTAGTTAGAGGTTTTAAAAAGAGTAGTTTATTAGAACAATCATCATTTTTAATGAAACTAACAATGAGGTGGAGGTTTAAGAATCCACCCTTATATATTAGCATTATAAACATCTATTTATACAGATCTGTACCTGGAGGTTGACAACAAGGAATAGAATCTTTTTCCCTGCTTCAAACTATAAGTAGAAAATGCAAATTTACAACAGGTTAAAATACTGGAAGTAAAGCAGAAATATAATGAAATATGTGTATTGGAATTTCAACAATATACTAAATATTTTGACTACACCATTATGCAATTCCATGCGTTCTATCTTCTATGATTTCTTATAACAAAAATTCTAAAGGTAATGTTGAAGCAAACATGGAGGGATGTTGTAGCATATGCAAGTGACTTCTTAAGTAATTTTCTTTGTTTTTCATCAACAAAGCAAAAAACCGATTCAACCAGTAAAATCATGTACAAAAGTTCAAATACAACATTGAAGACGATGAACTCATTAGCTACTCTACCGTCTAACAACCGGAAGAAGAAGGAAACGGAAGGATTGAATTCATTGGAAGGACAAAAGAATTTACTTTGCCCAATTGTTCAATTGTCTAATCAAAGCTGACCAAACAAAAGTGCCTCACTCACAACAAATATCAAACACATAAGGTGCAGAAAAATAATTAGACCTGTATAAAAGTGGCTGACTTAAAAATAATATAAAAGACCCAAGCTGGAACTCCTGAAGAGAACAATTAATTACACATGCCAAGGAAAAATGTGTACACTGGAATTGGGTAGTGAAAAAAAGTTTTAAAAACTCTGTAAATTAACGAACACCTTGCATCAATCATCAGAGGTCGAAGATGGCAAAGAAAGAAACAGGGTCACATAATGTCATCGCCGACGGAAGACAAGAGTAAAAAGGAATACATACAACATATTACATCAAACATAAGAGGGCAACCAAATCGTTTTTGTGGTTTCTCTTCTCAATTAACACCTCAATCTTTTGGTGAAACCGCAATTGTAAAAATCGATGGTTTTACCTTATGTGCAGCTACCGGCATAGGAGGTAGACGACTTTGACGAAATGATTGAAGGAAGTAAGAAGGAGTAAATTAAAACACACGAATTACCGTCCACCATCAACCGTTTGTGTATCTAAGGTAGGCGGTATCAAATTTTTCCGGTTGAAATGGAATTTGATACATAAGACACGCTTGAGTAGCTTACCATGCCGACAACTCATACTTTTATGAACAAATTGAAAAGAAAATAGCATATTGGGGTGACAAGAGGCGGCGGTGGGTGTACGTGGAGAGCAAAACCGAGGAAGCAGAGAGCTGAAACCATATCAAATTGGAAGGACAGTCGTTCAACGGGAATTGTTCATGCACACGAAATAGGCGGTAGCGCAATTTGGCCACTGGGAGGGAAGCACAAGGAACAAAGCAGTGAGGAGACCAAAGTTGAAAGCGTGAGGACTGGCCATCGTACCGAAACCTATGTGTGAATAAATTTAGCGCGCTTTTAGTGTAGGATAGATTTGGTCAAAGATTTATATTTGGTGATCTTTAACTACATGATTGAGGAGCTAAGAAATCGATGTAAGCAATTTACCATCATCATCTAAGGGTAGTGCCCAGGGATGTGTTATGGCTGGAGCGCTACAGTGCTAATATACTTCACTTTCAAACTATACTCTATCCGTCCCGATATAAATTGATTAATTTGACTTTTAGAAGTCAAATTAGCCCAACTTCAACCATTAAATTTTATCATTTTATATGTAAAACTATTATCTTATTATATGTCGTTGGATTCATCATAACATGTATTTTTATAATATATTTTTTCTGAATTTCTTTTACACACATTAATAAAAATATTAATAGTTAAAAATTGATGCATTTGACTTCCAATTAAGCAATTTATAGCGGGACGGAGGGAGTATGTAATATCTTCTAATCAGCAGTTAATGAAATATAATATTCTCAAAAAAAATGATGTGGGATAATTTCATTACACAAAAGCATTACATACTAAATTCTAAACAATGACCTTTGTAGCTAAGAGTGCTCATCAACCGGTTCAGATCGGTAAAATGGATCAAACCAGACAGGATTGTATAGAAAAAATTGCTAAATGGAATTTCGATCTTGTTCAAGGTCTTTAAAGACTTCGGGTTCCGCTCCCATCCAAAATTGGATTTTTTCAGTCCGGATCAGATGGTACGATATTTTACTCTTATGTGCATTTTAAAATTATTAATGAATTAATTTAATACTCCTTCCGTCCCAGAATAAATGGCACCTTTTTTGTCAACTTTCTCAGACCATATTTGACCATGAATAACTTTAATTACGGATATTAATGGTATATTAAAATTTGATATTTAGAAACTACGTAGACATAGGAGTCTAACAATATCTCACATGATGATATTAGAGTCTTGTCACTAATTGAAATTTATGGTCAAACATGATTTGAGAAAGTTGACCAAAAAGTAGGTCAAAAGTTGTGAGGGGAGTAGTCAGTGAGAAAAGCAGTTTTCCCGCCATTTCCACCGAATGGTGTTGCTTTAGTCAGTTCAAAATCTAAGTGAGCTAGGACATGAGAAGAAGAAACATATGCTAGTCTACTCCGCTTTCAAAATAAACCTAAATAAGTTAGTTTTACTTATAAACACAGATTTACCAAATGTTGGATATTTTCAATGATTGAAAAGATATGAATATAATTAATGAAGTGGCATGAACATTGTTCATCACTAATAGATATGCCTTTAAGTTCCAAAGGATATATGTCATGAAGAGATGTGTCATATCAAGCCATTAGTTTATAAATAGATGAGTTGTCTTCTCCTTGAAGAAAACAACTAGGATACAACTAGAATTCAACATTAGAAGAAGAAAACAAGAGAAATAAGGGAAGTACTCAATATGAGAGAAAACCTCATAAAGAGGAAAAGAATGCAATGCATTATTCTTAGACAAGACAATGCATTATTTTTAGACAATTCTTGCTCTTCATCCCTTGTTCATTCGGGGTTGGAGAAGTGAGTACACACTTCTGTTAACCAGACATCATTTTATCCTAGAGGATATTTATTCTAAATCATATGTACACAAAATGGAACAAATAGAACCTTAAGGAAAGTGTCTTGTACATGATTTGAAGGTTGTTTTTTATTACATTCTTTTGTAGAGTTATATGTTTTGCAAGTCCATCGAAGAATTCTTCAACATAATTTCCTCTCAAGTTTAATGCAGCGGGAAAAAAACCAACACCAAACACACCCTATATACTCCATCTCCCTCGCTAATTTGTAAGGAATTTTTTTTTCAATCAAAATTGTTAAACTTTAACCATATACTCAGTATATTTGAGCGAGTATGGGTATGAAATTGATACTCATCATGGGTAGTGTGTTGGACATCGATATTAGTTCACATTTTCCCCATCCCCACCCCACTAAACCACCTATATACCCACTAATTAGTATATAATAAATTATTATTATCCATTATGCACATATCTTACCTATAATATTTTCATGTAAATACATTTAAAAAAATTGATATTAAAATTATTATAATAGAATGAATTTAAGCTATTTTTGGAGATAAAAGTATGATGAGTACAATGAGTTTAAAATGGTTAGGGGGACACAAGTGGGAAATGGGGGAGGGTTGGATTTTATGTAATACTCGATGGGGGCAGAGGTGGATTTTAATGTTGTATGCGTCATGGGTGATGGGACGGAGATGTGTATGAAAATTTTAGGTACCATGGGGTATGTAGGTATCATAATCCATACTCGCCCGCCCCATTGTCATCCCTAGTAATAGTAAGGTAAATAAGGCGACCAACAAGAAGACCATCACGCTCGCAAGATCATGTTGTTGTTTCATTGGAAAATAAGATCCACGGGTTGCGAGCTCAAGGAGGGCAGCTGGTTCATGCGGAGACTGCGTTTCAGGCTGAAGCGTTGGCAGGGTTGGATGAATGTTTGAAGAGGGGATATCAATCTGTCAATCTAAAATCTGACTGTTTGCAACTAGTTCAGACTTTAAATCAGGAGATGAAAACAGGTTTGCAAGATCAGTGTTTGGTTGATCGTATTCGGCTGTGTTCACAGGCCTCTTCTTCTGTCACTTTTTGTAAAGTAGATAGAGCCGTGGTAGCAAATGTTCATATTTTAGCTGCGATTCCATCAGGATTGTAACTGATGTTTTTATATGATAAAAGTCAAATCTTCCAGTTTCAAAAGAAAAAATAGCAATTGTCTACTTTGGAGGGAAATGGTAAGTGGGAACGTGTAAGCAGTCTTCTAAAATGCGTTTTATCACTGTATTTTACTGGTCTGTGCGTTTTCAATTCATTTTCAGAAAAATTACACCTTTTAAAAGTTTTGCGTCAAGGGTGAAACTACAACAAAGAGCTCAGTGTCACAACCCCGGCATTGTGAGTATATATGCCTAAGTTCAGAATCAAGGGTAACCAAGCGTGATAGAAAAGATAATCTGATCTGGCCTTACGAGATGTCTGGAACTTCAGTTATCAAGAATAAAAAACCTCTAATTACATAATCTAGTATTCTAATGAGATTAAATAAGGATTGCTTCGTGATATCTAAGATTCTAGGCACTGTCAGAATCAACATCTGTAACTTGTGGGTTCTTGCCACTCAGCTCATCGTTATAACGTATCATATCTTTGCGAGCCCTTTCTTTGTCTTTGCGAGCCATTTCTTCAAAAGGTGCCTTGTCCTCAGCTACAAATAACACAATCAGAAGCCAATTATAGGTTTAAAAGAAGAAGTTATACTTTAATACAGAAATCCGAAGGACTGTGGCCTGGAATCAGCATACCTGACATCTTGTTCCATCTTTCTCCAAGAACCTTCCCCACGTCTGTAAATGCTATTCCAGGATTGGTTTTCTTAACATCCTATTCGGAAGAACAAAAAGAAGAGAGATCAGCTATCAAACGCTCTATTCAATAAGAAATTGCGGACGGTAAAGTATTACTAAATCCCAAGGGAGGAATGGCATACCAACACGAGTAAAGCACAAGGGTCAAAAGAGAAATTGAGAATAGACAATTTATGACATGGGAAGGGGGGGAAATCAGAAAAAAAAACAAAGTCAATTCTAACAAGCCACCAATATATGAATGTTAATATCAATGAATCAAACCATGAGAATCCTACCATAACATTCAAAAAATTACTAAGGGCTGTACGTCAAACGAGGTCATCAGTCCAAACTCCAAAGTTCAAAAGGCCCACTAAAACCCAATGAGGTATGTCATAGAAACAAAATCATTCATATCCCACCAACAAAGCAGGAACATGGAGCACTAGAGTGCAAGCATCTATAGCTTGTCAACAGAAACAATTACTAAGCTTTGAGAAATGAAAGCAATCAAAAAATGACATGAAAAAGGGAAGAGCATTGAATCCCAAATGTGCTGTCTTCCTTGTATTTTATAGAGTATATAGAACCCAAAGGACCAAGCTTTATGGCTTACCCTCTTACCGGATTGGACTAGTTTCATAGACATCTCTCTTTTCTTTACATCCCGACATTCCATTTCTGATTCAAGATAGTACAGGAATTGGAACTAATTCAGGGCAAAAAATGAAACATCATTAGTTTGTTGCTAGCCATTTCGCATAGCCAGGAACAATGCTAGGAAGAGAAAGATCTTAACGCCCGGTTCACTTTCAGAGGCCCTCCACTCTTTTTATTTGACCTTTTCCTC
>JAULKJ010000006.1:7393959-7407897 GCA_032355405.1 Rubia balearica
GGATTGTTATCTGTGGTTAATTTCCAGGCTAGTTTACCGAGCAGAGCTTGATTCATCTGTTCTGTGAAACGCATCCCTATTCCACCTTGCCATTTAGAATGGCACATTGAATCCCAGGACTTATAATGTATACATCTTCCATCCATATCACCCGGCCAGATAAATCGAGCTATGTGTATATCAATTTTTTTTTGCGATAGTGGATGGTATTCGGAAAGTGCTCAGGGTATATTGGGTTGTTGAAGCTAGGACGTGCTTGCTTAGGGTAATCCTACCCATGAACGAGAGGTCCCCTTTCTCCCAAATAGATGTCTTGGACTTGACTCTTTGAATAATTTTGTTAAACATTCCCACCTTTGGTCCTGAGAAATCCATGTCATGGCCTAGGAACTTTTCCTAGAGTAGGCCCGAGAAAATTCTGAAAGTCTGACTGAGATGTTCCTTTGTTCTTGGCTCTGTGTTTGGACTGACTAGAGAGCATACTTTTGGAAGTTGATCCTTTGGCCAGAATATGCTGCAAAAAGATTGAATGCCTGTGCAAGTTTTGTAGATCCGGCTTGTGAGATGGTAAAAAAAAAATGCAATCATCTACGAACATGAGGTGTGAGACTGGTTGGACTAAGCATCCTATCTTCACTCCTGGGCAAACACTCTGAAAGCTGTGTGAAGCTAATATTGATGAGAATGCTTCCTGACATAGGATGCATAGAAAAGGTGAGAGTGGACATCCTTGTCTTAGTCCCTGCTTTGGTTGGAAGGGTCTGGAGTTCGACCCTTTGAGATTGATGGTGTATGTGACAGTGGTGACAAATGTCATAACCCACTGTGTCCATCTATTTGGGAATCCTATCCGGAGCATCATCTTTTCCAGAAAATCCCAACAAACACGATCATACGCCTTGCTCATATCAATTTTCATTGCTGCCACAGGTTGTTTACCTGTCTTTTTCTTCCGGATGAATTCATTGAGTTCATGCGCTATAAGAGAGTTTTCAATAATGGATCCTCCTTGCACAAAAGCTTATTGGTTTCTTGAGATGAGAAAACCCATAACTCTCTTGATTCTGTTTCCTAGGATATTAGCAATGATTTTGTAGATGACATTGCTTAAACTTATGGGTCGTAGATCCGCTGGCTCCTTTGGACATTTTTTCTTTGGGATTAGAACGAGGGTTGTGTGATTCCACTCCGTGGGCATATGGGTTGTTTGGAAAAAAATTTGTACTGCTGATGTTTTCATTCCCCACTTCAGACCAGTAATGTTGGTAGAAATCCGGTGGAAGACCATCTGGGCCAGGAGCCTTCCTTTTGCCCATGTATAACTTCAATCTAAGGTCCACATCCAGCGGTCCCAGAGGCATATGAATGCTAACCTTTAGGTCCCTCATCTTATTTGTATTTTTCAGGTCCACATCAAGAGGTCTCCAATTCAATACAAAGGCCATCAACAAATACAGCTAATATAGCCTAATGCGTTCATTAGGTATTCAATAACCACTCTCTTCAAAAGAAGAAGAAAAAACAAGCATTATATGCCAATTTTCTAAAGCTTGCCAGTTGCCACTGTCTAAAAGAAAAGAAACAACGGCCAATGCTAGGAAAAATGACAACAAAAATCCACACTGGCAGCACCAAATGGAGCTTTTCTTAACTAGTAGTATTATTTTCAATACACCGTGTTATAGTACAAACCGCACATTCGAATGTAACTCAACATTTAAACAGGAAGAAAATCAAATAATTGCCTGCCTTTACTCTTCTAAGTTAATTTAATAACTTATTATTGGACCAAGAAAACTGACAAAGGTGACGAGCAACTACTACTGACTGACCCAAGAGTTTAAGTCAGCTTGTGAATGGTTTTCATGTCAACAGCATCAGTCAGGGTTCCCTTCTCAACATGATCCCACCACTTGAACAAAAAGTTGTCAACAACTAGTCTGAACCATGGAGACAGCTTCAGTCCACCCTCACCGGCATCTGCCTTTCTTAAAAGCTCCCTCAACTCGTTTCGGTTGACATACTTGATCTCAGCAACTTCATCAGGATTGGGATTCACCTTGACATCCCGGATAATGAAGAGTAGGTAGTCAACTGCAAGTTCAAAGATACATGGTATTAACTCTGGGTAAGAATCTTATCACAAGACGAGAGGAATAAACAAAGATAAAGTAACTTGCTGCATAGAAGAATATGTCAGCCTACTGTTAATATACCTGGTGGTGCACTTTCCTACTAATTATCATAACATAATTTAATTACATTCTTTTTTCCATGGCTAGGTATGCGGTTTTTATGACACTTCATATTGAGAACAGATAGTGGTGTTAGACCAGGAAATCACATTATATCATGACCATGACACATCTACTCATGCAATCAGTAAGTAGTCAAGATAAGTAAACATGTGTGGTTCATTAATGAAATATAAGCATTACGTTCATGCTCTCCCCACTTTCCATCTGATGGGGCCTTGTAAAGAATACGGCCCAAGGGGGTGAACTCATTAACTGGAACATCTTCAGCTGTAATACCCAGTTCATCAAAAAGTTTCCTCTGAGCAGCATTTCTCACTCCTGAAGAAGTCAAATATAAATTAGAAGCATAAAATAGTCAAGGATGCGTGGTATATCAACATATCTCTGCATCTGTTCTAGAATAGTATTAATGTTTACCAAGACTATTCTCTTCAATAAGTTCGGATTCCCGGAAAAGAGGATGGCTGCAGCAGGTATTTGTCCAGACCAACGGAAAGGTTACCTTTGTTGAAGAACGTTGCTGCATAGACAGGATAAAGACAACAATTAAAGACCATCCAGACAAAATTCAAGGTGAACTTAATCAGTCAACATAAAAAAGAAAGAGTTGGTAAAAGGAGTACGTAGAAATGAAGTGGGGGGAATTGGAATCATAATAGCCTCACCAAGAATCCTATGTATCTCACCAGATGAGAAGAATTCAGAAGTCTAACACGTCTTAACTAAATTCCTAAACTGTACCAAATCCAGTATGATGGCCAACCTTCAGTTAAAAGTTAGATAAACAATACCTCATGAAAGAGAAACCTATATCTGCATGATCTTTCATTACAGTACTAATCCAAACATTTGGATCTGTAAATACAGCCAGGTCTTGGGTGCTCATCAAAATTTTACACACTTTATGAACTCATATTTAGTACTGGTCATGACAAGTTTCTAAAATGCCAAGTAAATAGAATCAGAAGCGCCATTGAGCTTCTAGATAGCTTGATATCATTATTTCAGAGATTAACACCATGTGTGGTTTGCCATCAATTTTCTTTCAGCTTCAATCATATAAAAGAAAAAGGACAGAAAATACATATGCATCGTCTCTATAAACACCTAAACAACTAACATGGTCTCTCAAATCATCAATGCCTACCTGAAGCAGCAACTCAAACTTTGAGTTGAATAGGAACACACTGAAAGCTCTATGCAGCAAATTTTCCGATTCAATCTTTTCCATCAAGTGACCTACACATCAGAAAAACTATCAGACACCCTCTTTGGCCCAGATGAAATCGCAAAAATAACATCTGTAAGAGATTATTGAGTTTAATTTCATGCCCATCTCAAACAAATGACCCGTGAAACAGTAGATCGACAATGGTCAATTTTTAGTAAATACAGTCTATTGTTATAAAGTAAACCAATAGAAGGAACTCTTTGTCAACCACACAAAACTAGATGGAATACAAAAATACAGGGCAGCATAAAGATATCAAGCCAGAATATACAGTTCTACAGAAATATCATAAATGTCAGTACTTAAATCTCATCACACTCTTTTTCAGTTCAACTCTAACCAAAGACTGAAAGAGAGAGTCAAGCCTGACCATCAACATTGGTAAATATGTTTGTGTCTATGGTTACATACTCAATCCAATAAGGGGAAGAATTTGCAAATTTTTACCATGTTTACTATGCTACTCCCCAAAAACAAAATCTTAACGGATCTTTGCCAGAGAGATTGAACCATCAAAGTTCTTGATACAGTTACATCAAGTAGCATTACAAAACAGGTGAGAGAAAGCCATAAAAGTTCAAACTTACAATTGTATTTGCTGTCATGGCCAACAACAAGATCATTTGAGTCTACCAGAATACATCTGTGTCATTCAAGGTTAAATAATTGTGTCAGAAAGCCTATGACTGAGGGACAGGATGTAAATAAACTTATCAACAATCAATAGTTCCAAGCAAACTATTATTTTGGTTTAAAAAAATCATTGTTAATTCTATTTGAACAAGATAAATATAGAAGTCAAGTTCACAATCAGGCAGGAAAAATCACGTAATAGTCAAAAAACTCAAGAGCTTTAACTTATAGAACATGATCAAATATTTCCTCATTCCGGGAACAAAAACTAATCCTGAAACAGAATTCTTCACGTGGAAACGCAGGGAGTATCACATAGACTGATATAGAGACTTATAACAAGAACAAGATTAACGGTACCATTACAACAAAATTATCTAATTAAGCGGAAAAAGGCAAATTAAGTCTTACTGAAACCTGTAAACTTTTAGATCCAATAGAATCACAACACGTAAAGTCAAATCAGCAGGACAGAAAACAAAAAACACGGGAAAATAAATGAAAACGATAGATCCGTGCCTGATTTTTTTCCCCCAACGCATACTAAAAAGCATTTTTTGCAGAAATGAAACAGAAAACAAAATCAACCGCGGCTCGTATCAATCACACTAATTAAAACCACAAGTATTAACCTCAAACTATTTAAAATAATAAAAAAAATTCAACACACGCGCCCCACTAACCCAGACAGCATGGACTCGTAATAACTTCCGCGATAAGTCCGCACAGTAGAATAACTAACACAAACAAAAACAACCGGCGGTAAATAAATAAATACAAAAAAGAGAGATTCACTGACTCGTCCTCGAACATGAGGCGCCTCTGCACGGCATCCATTGCGGCGTCGGAGGCAACGGCGTCACCCATGGAGGTGGAGGTGGCGAATAAGCGGGATGAGGAGGTGGCGGCGGAGGAGAGGGAATGGCGGAGAAGGCCGGGGGCAGCGGATTTGAAGAGGAGAGAGGAGGGGGAGGACGGGGAAGGAGAGGCGAAGGAGATCCTCTTGCGGATGGTTTGGAGGGAGGGGGTGGTCAACGTGGAAGGCATTGTGATCTAGTGACACCACACTACTTACTATTTAATTGCAAATTCCGTTTCTTTGGAGAACTCGCCCCCTGCGGCTACCCAATTTATGCCTTCCTTTGGTGGCATAAAACCTGAAAAACCCCACTATTTATTACAATGATTGCCCCAGTCACCATTTTTGACTATAGCCACTTAAATCCTTTTTTTAAGTTCCACCTCTTCACCAAGACTGGAGTTTTTCTTATTTTTTGACCGTTCCACCTACAATTGTAATTTGCTTATTTTATTTAATACAATTATTTTATTTTATTTTAATTTTTAAAACAATTTTATTATCCTTCCATACCATAAATAATTGCAAAACTACTTTTTTGGAGTCAAACTTTGATCATTAATAAAAATAAATCTACACATAATAAAAATATCATGTGAGATCTTGTTAGATTCATCTAAACATCTATTTTTAAATATCAATTTTTTATGCGTTATTATTATAGGTAACTAAAGATATTTACAATCAAACGTGCTCACTAAAGACCGTGAAAAAAGTAATTGTGCAACTGCTTATGAGACAGAGGGAGTATATATTAAGACACGTGAGATTGAATTAGAATTATAGAAAAGTAAAAATTTTGCCTCTATTTTAGTTGTAATCAGTGTCAGACGCACGTCTTGAATTGGGAGGAGGAGGGCAATTTTTGGATGGCAATTGCAATTGCAAAGGCAGGGTTTCAATTTAACAATTTGATTTGGATTTTGTAATTGAGCCAATTGGATTTCAGCCAAATTGGCCTTTTTTTTTTGCCTTTGAAGAAAATAAAACGTGGTCATTTCCCTAATACCAAAACGACGTCATTTTGTTTGATGAGGAAATAAAAATATATATAAAAAAATTAGAAGACTCAGCCATTCTTCACCGGAAAGCTGCAACCTCTTCAGGGGGGAGGAATCCATGGATTCTGGTGGCGCCTAGGCCTAAATTCCGGGCCATCAGATTCTAGGGGTGGCACCAGCACCCCTTGCCCCTTGGTTGTAATATCAAAAAATTTCTATGCATCGTGCAGTAGTAATAAGTTTATGATCTGGTTAATGCAATCCAAAATTTATATCTTGATTTCTTCTAATTTGCAGTTTAAATATTAGTCTTTTCATAGCTTATGGAAATACTGTCTTTCAAGAGACGAACTCGTAAATTAAAATATCATTATTGTGATTGGAGAAAATCTCCTATGAGACCGTCTAACCATACCATGTGGTGAGATGACGAACAAGGCTATAATTATTAGAATTGGGGCTGAAAAATGGGGACAATTTGCAATTTTCAGAAATGAGGCTGAAAAACAGGTTGTAAGAGAACTCGAGTTAGAAAGCAACTGCCATTTTTGCCACTTTTATTGAAAAGAAAATCTCCAAAATCAAGAAATTTCAATCCTAATCAAATTCAATCTAGTCACATCACAAATACGAAGCATCAAAATCAGAATATAGCCTATTGAACTCAACAAATCGCCAGATCTAATGCAGGAAGCTCTGAATTTGTGAATTGGTCGGATTGCAAATTTTTGGCATCTACGATATGAATTTTGTGACAGAATGATGATTTTTGCGATGGAATACAGGTATGAAAGCTTCTACGATCTGTGACAATGACCAAAATACCCCTTAGACCAAAGATGAAAATTTAATACCCATTATACCTCGGTTTTCTTTTTGTGATTGGAGAAAATCTTCTATGAGACCGTCTCACCATACCATATGATGAGATGATGAACCGGACTGTAATTATTAGAAATAGGGCTGAAAAATGTGACAATTGCAATTTTCAGAAAATGAGGCTGAAAAACAGCTGGTTACAAAACTCAGGTCAAAAAGTAATTGCCATTTTTTGCCACTTTTATTTAAAAGAAAATTCCCAAAATCAAGGAATTTCAATCTTAATCAAATTCAATCCCATCGCATCACAGATTCGAAGCATCAAAATTAGAAAATCATCGATCTAACACAACAAATCGTCGGATCTAATGCAGGAATCTCTGAATTTGTGAATCGGCTAGATTTGCAAGTTTTTGGCATCTACGATATGAATTTTACGAAGAAATGATGAATTTTACGATGGAATGTAAGTTTGAAAGCTTCTACGATCTGCAACGTTAACCAAAATACCCCTTACACCAAAGATGAAAATTTAATACCCACTATACACTTGTTTTCTTTCTCTTCACAACCCACCCCTGCAGTGTCTTATCCGCCATCACCGCTTCTCCACCACAGTCGATCGTTACCTTTTTACACAACCCACCCACCCCACCCCTACCACGACCAGCAACCATTGTTCCCGTGCTGCTGCGGGAAACCTTCGCACACACTCAATTGTTCATAAACATTCTTGTATGTAACAAACAAAATATACACACCCGGAGCTAATTGAATCATGAAAAAATTTGACGTCAAAACACATAAATTATTATAAATAATGCAACTGGTGAAACTTAGAACCCCGATAAGCTTATCACTCGAGTAGTAAGCCAGCAAGGTATAACTTTTTACGGTAGCAAAACTCCAATTTTTAAATGAACCATCAAGGAGATTTTGGCTTTTCTGACCATGGAAGCCGTCAGCTTACTCAAATAATGGCACGCAGCCGCGATGGCGGAGGATTTTTCGCCGTTCGTGATACCACCACCTATCCTCATTTTCCGTTTCCACCATCACTACAGTACTCATTGTTGTCTCCCCTCTCCCTCGCTGTTGACTTCCTCCTTTCCCGACCTCCGCCACCACCGGAAACCCTGGACCCACCCACCCTGACCTCAGCCACCCTCTCCCCTCCCTATTGTCACCGCCCTCCTCCCCCCCGGTCGCCACCCTCCTCTTCTCCCATCCTTCACAAATGCTGGAAACCTTATCCTCTTCCCTCCCCCTCTTCGCCACCCTCCCCCTTCCTCGATCCCCGCAGTCGCGAGAAACCCTAACCCCACCCCTCCCTTAACCCGCCTCCGCCACCTCCCTCCCCGCCGCCCTCCTCCTCCCCGCCTCCACTCTGCCCCCTGCCGCTGTCGAGGAGTAATTAACTACAGAGATGGAATAAAAATAAGTAAGAGAAATGGGAAATAATAGGAGGTGGTGGAAGAGAAATGAGAAATAGGATGACAGACATGTCTTTTCCATTTTTTATTTTTATTTTTTCTAAATCAAGGGAAAAATCAGCATTTCACCGGATTCCTGTTAAATGACCCTTGACTAAAAAGTCAGCCAAGTTCAGGATTAGATTGACACTTTCTCCAATTACAGGATTATATAGGCACTTTCAGCCAAAAGGTAAGGTTATTTTAGCACTTTTTCTCAATTATATAAAATGTTGTAATTGTATTAACACATGAAGAAACATGATTGAGCTTTGTTAGATGATTCGTCAATATCTAGAATTCAATATGTTGATGTTTTAAAATTTTCTGTAACTTAAGAAGTAATATGTTAAATGCACGATGTAACTCAATAAATACATGAAGTATTGTGATACTGAAAGTCTGAAATTTGATTAAATGAATTTTTTCAAAATATTTTGGTATTGTAATTTTTTCTTAAATGTCTGAGTAATATATTAAATACACGATCTAACCTCATGAACACATGAGATAAAGTGTATAAAAATTGTTATATAATTCATCTGGGATTGTGATATTTTTTATAAAATGAATGCTATCATAAATAAATTGAAGAAACTTGTTTTAGACACGAAGTAAACACTTAAACACGTGAAGAAATGTATGTACTCCCTCCGTCCCTTTTTTAGTGTCTTACGTCACTATTCATCAGTAAAGTTGGTGTTGTTTGTATTGTAAAAATATATAAATTTATAAATATGAAAAATATCACATGAAATACTGCTACATTCATCGTAACACATATTTTTAGAATATGTTATTTTCATAATTTATTTTTAAACATAATTTAAGATATTAAAATTTTAAAATCATCATTGAATAGTGATAAGAGAGGAAGTAAGACACTAAAAGAGAGACGGATAGAGTACTTAAATCTTTCATCTCATCATAAGATTAGGTAATACCGCCTCGCTCAATTTTAATTTTTTTAGGAATTTAATAAGTTACGAGTAGTTGTTAGTGAGTTATGAATGCAAATCCCACTCTAACTTGTCTGTTTCGAGTGTCCAATTAATTATAGTACTAAAATCATCGTGAATTATGTGTTCAGCTTTCTAATCAAACAACAATCAGCTGTTAAAATCACAAACTCCCTACGAACAAATAGTTGCCTGACCTGACCTATACACATTTGGAATCAGCACAAGTTCACAACTTCTTAGGTGGTCATATTTTCGCGTGATTAGTGATGGATTACAGTAATATAAAACTGAATTTAAGAAAGAAATCTTGAGAGAGAACTGATTTGTTTTAGCATTTAAATAAATTTAAATGAACTGAACAAAAATAAAATTAAATATACTGATATAATTGGAAATAATAAAATCAGTTGAGATAAAATAAATTAAATTAAATTAAAACAACTGTATATTGAACTGAAATAATTGAATGTAGTTAGTTGAAATAAATAAACTTTAGTTAATTTAGGTTTGCTTGAGCGTGTAAAAGTTGGTTAGTACTGATTCATATCGTGTTAAAACTAACTACGGAGTATTGAAAATGACAAATTCAAATGAGCGTACTAAAACAGACTTACGTTGATTAATCTACGCATATCAATGTGGTTTCACGTCATGTTCTATAATTAGGTATTCCCTCAGTCCCAATTATAATTGCACTATTTTTATTTTAAAAATGTTCTAAACTAATTCTTCAATTTCTAATCTAGTTGGATCAGATAATTTTAATTTAAGATTTTAATTTGGGTCACATGCCACATGCTCTGTTATATATATATATATATATATATAAAATCAATCATTCAAAGATGCTGGAAAAAAATTTCCAGGAGTGATTACAATAAGTGGAATTGACATCTAACCTAACTAGTCTCCAACAATAACTAATTAATTGCAAGATATATAAATTACACGTCAATATATATATATATATATAATCAATCATTCAAAGATGCTAGAAATTTTTTCCAGGAGTGATTACAATAAGTGGAATTGACATCTAACCTAACTAGTCTCCAACAATAACTAATTAATTGCAATGATATATAAATTACACGTCAACCAGACTAACCAAATGTACTATTACAGAGTAGATATCCAATAAATCTGTAACATCGGCCCTAGGATATTAACTAGCTTCCCGCAAAATTTTTGACTACTTGGCAGAGAAGAGCGTACCTCGCATCAATACCACTATGTCAAACAGGGATTTTCAACGACTGTAACACCACTTGATCCAACCACAACCTATGTTGTTCAAACTGTAAACACCTTGAAAAATACAGATCTAACATATCCAAATTAATGAAAATCCTAAGATAAAACACAAACAGATCGAGAACAATAAATCGGCATGAACAATTAGATCGAGTTATCATCATGAACACAACGATCTAATCGATTAGATCGAAAAACAAAATTGATGCGCGGAAACAAATGTCACACTTATATAATAACAGAATTATCAACCAAAATAAACTGTTGTTTTCCCATCTCCACGTGATGTGAAGACGGGAAAAAGAAAATTGAAAAAGTGGAGTTTTTTGGGAGGAAGGTTGCCCTGACAAGGAGAGGGTTTTAGGTTAACATCTCATGCCACATGACCCACTAAATAATAGACAAAAATTCTCACATACCTCATGCCTCACAAAACAATAAACAAATTTCGTTTTTTTTTTCTCTTACTGCAACTTTAACTGGAGCGGAGGGAGTAGTGCTTTGATTGTTGAATAGTGAATGCATTTATTAAATGGGAGGATATATAAACGTAGGAAAACAAAACAAGAAGTGCAATGAAGGTCGGTAATGACCGTGACTCGCGCACCATTCAAAATCACGAGACTGTATTTCATAAAATGCACTCTTATACTAGTACTAATTTACTTGACTTCCTTACCTTTTAGGTACAAATGCAATGGTTTAAATTAAGAGTTAATCCATACTGATTTCATCATTGTCTAATTTCATCATAGTTTCAGACACTAACTTGCGGTAATCGCACATTGTGCAAAATTAAACTTAATAGAAAAGGGATGGAAACCTTATAAACTCTCGTCTTATTGACGATTCATTTAGAAGAAAAAATGAGACACTAACTTGCGGATAACTTCAAATAACAAAGTTATGAAATACTCTATTCATGTATGGTTTGTATAATTATAGTTTAACAGCCTAATTTATCATGATTAGTTTTTTTTTAAATTAACCGTGTACACCCGTAACCCTAATTTAAAATAGGAATAAATTAAAAAAATGACCATAAGTATTTCTGAAAGTGGTGAAACAATTCCGAATTCTTTAAAAGTGGTGATACAACCCTAAGTATTCATCGATTTTTACCATTATACTCAGTTGATCCAAAACTGGCATTGGCTAGGCAAGTTCCGACATTAACCATTTTGAAAATGACCAAAATACCCTGCTAATTTTGTTTTAAAAAGGATTATATTACCTTCTCGAAGTCTGCCCCACCGTCAGAACCTGACATGAATTCAAAAGTTATATCAACACTTAGTTTTGATTTCTAGGGTTATATCAACACTTATTTTTAAAATTTGAGTCTGGAAGGAATTTTCTAACCCTTTCTAAAATCATAGCAAACAAAATGTATTTATCAATTACCGAAAAAATATCCACTTACCTCTGAGAATTAACTCTAATTAGTATTGATTCATGAACATCTATACTTATAAGAGAAATGAGTAAGTAATTGGACCGTTAAAATTGTTATCATTTGATGTGCAAAGCTATGACAGTCGGGAAAATTTAGGAAACGAGGCCTTGAACGAGTAGGTTGAATGCACGTTGGCTGGATGACACAAGATGGATCGATAAAAGAATTAGTCCAATTCACACCCAAAAATTCACTTAAAAATACATGAACAAATTTGAACATTTTTGCACACAGTGAAGACATAATCACCAGCAAAGCTCCGGTTGACTTGCCTCAACTCTCTTAGCACATCTCCGCCTTCGCCTCCAAAACTCATTGATCCCTTAAACTTGGAAGCACTAGTCAGTGCCTCCATCGAAAACCCAGAAAAAGTAGTGCAAAAATTAGGGGTGTGTCTGATTCAGCGGGAGGGAGTCTTGGCGGTGGTGCCAGAACCTCGTGGTGGCAATGGCAATGGCGCCACTGCCATTGGAAATTGATTTTTATTTCCATTTCTGCGAATCAATTTTCTCTGATTAACATTGGTGTTGGCGACGTCTAGTAGCAGCAATGGTGGTCCAGTGGAAGTTTGGTGTCGGTGGTGTCAGTAGTGAGTTCAGAAGAACTGGGAACAGGAAAGACGAAGAAGAATGAAAGGGGGGAGAAGAAGACGCAAATTGGAGAGGGAAAAATTAATGGTTTGGAGATTTGGGAGGGTCAAATGACCATTTTACATTTTACTTTCTTTTTTAATTAGAAGGGTATTTCGATCATTTCCAACAATTTTGGTGAAGGCAGTGTGTTCAGGGTCCTTTTAGCATTTTTCATATGAGTTCAGGGTCATTTTAATTTTTTTGAAAAACTTACAAAAAAATAAAACATCAAATCAATTTCCACAAGGAAAGGAAATAAAACATTGAAAGGTTAGAAAATTGAAAACATATAATTTAATTTAAATACCTTTGCCACAGACACCCTCAGCAGCAACCTTTGATTTCTTCACAACAACATATTTGCGAAACATCATCGTTCGAGACAGAATCTCAGAATTAGAAACTTTATGAGCAGGACAAGAACCTGCATCAGGCAGCACCATCTCGAAATTGCAACCACCAGATCCTTCTGAAGTTTCATCTTCATCGACCAAATTAATCTTTCTTTTCGCTTTCTCCTTCTATCTTTTCTTGGGATACAAGAGTCCTGAAACAGAACAACAACATTAATGAAAATATATAAAACATTAATATACAAAATTCAGAAAAGTAAATAAAACATAAAAAGATGGACTCTCGGGATTAGCTACTTCATCTGCAACAACAACATCTAGCACAACTTTATCAACATGACCAGTTGCTGATTTAGTCAGCACGGTCTCCAAATTACGAGCATCAGCGCTTTCTGAAATTTCATCTCCATCGACCAGATTAATCTTTCTCTTGGCTTTCTCCTTTTGACTCCTTTTCACAGAATGGAGTCCTGAAACAGAACAACATTAATAAAAAAATATGAAACATTAACATGCAACATTCAGAAAAGTAAATAACAAGAAAAAGACCTGATATCAAATCAACATTAGAATCCCCCCTCAGTCGATATGATTGTCTCACATCACAGCCACAAACAACAGTTGCATCTGAAACATCAAATTTAATTACATAAGCATCAGGAAAAAATATAATGCAACACAAAAGTATTTCAGCAAAAGGATAACAAGATTAAAAAAACAACGCCATATCAATACACATGAAAACATCAATCTGAAAACAAAGAACATCAATCTAGGATAATAAAACATCAATAAGACAAAGACATTCTTCCCAAGCAAAAATCTCACAAAAACTGAAACTGTAAGATATCAATAACATCAAACTGAAACTAAAAGTCAAACCGGAGATATAAAACATCAAAAACTGCCAAACAAGTAGAAGAAAAAATAAATAAATCATCATTTAAAACCTCAGCCCAAGTCACAAACTACATCACACTCATAAATTCTGAAATGAAAATAAATAGA
>JAULKJ010000006.1:7409587-7424082 GCA_032355405.1 Rubia balearica
TACATGTACTCCCCATCAATCACTCCATGTGGTTCATAATCCCCGTAGAGGCCTTTTGAAATCGAAGCACCGGATGTGGGTGCTTTGTGAAAGAAGGCTATGTTCATGATGTCCAAGATTTGACGTGAACATAAATACACTTTTTCCAGCTACTACAACATTTTTAGCGATAAGAAAGGTGATCACCCCTGGGTAACTTATACGCACGTTCAACCGGAGAGTTGGGAGATTCACAAGAAAAGGACATTGGAGAATAGTGATAACGTTAGTAATAAAATATTCAAATTATTAGTGTGATTAATTATATTAAAATGTCTATAGTGATAACATAAAACTAACATCCTTTCTTAGGGTATAAGGGAAGATAAATAAAGAATTGCCGTGAAAAATGTAATTCCCCACCGTTTGAGCCGTGGGGGTTATGCCTTAGCGGAAATCGAGCTAGTGAAAGAACTTCTAAAACAAGATGTGTGAATTGCAATAGAGGAAGGGATGACGGAAGATGAGGCAAGGCCTTCGGTGCAACTGATCAATGTGGATAACATTGAGAGGTGCGATCTATTTCTCAAAGGCTGACAAAACAAAGATGGTGTATATGTCAAGGATGAAGAAAAAAATGCAGAAAGAGTGGTACGTAAATGTTTAAGTGAGTTTATTATTAAGTCTATTTAGGGTATATCAAACTAACAAACGTTTCTGTTTTTATGTTTCTACTTAGGAAAAATTGAAAAATGATCAATTGCAATGACAATTCATTCCAAGGGATAAACACGACATCCTTTATGAAGCCAAGGAAAAATCCGACCACCCGGGCCATGCTAGGGGTGTGGTTAGTTTCTTTACCCAATGGGAGGCATTCGGGATCGTACGGTCCTATGATGGAGCGGAACTCTCGAGAATCCATACGTTGCAAAAGAAAACCCAACTCCAAGACAAACGAATTGAGCAACAAGACATTCTAATTCGGAAGTTGGTCTAACACACCGGACTTGTTCTTCCAGAAAATTTAGAGGACTTGGCGCTCGATTGGACACCGTCATCTAGAGGTTCACGACATTCTCCCAGAGATGTTAAGGTAAATCGCGAGGCAATTGCTCAAAATCCAAGAATCGATAGGCAATTGTTCAGACCTGAAAATCTTAACGATGTCATCATTCCAATTGGAAAAAGGTATATATTTCCTTTTCTTGATTATGTCCCTAAGAATTAAGTTTCATATTTAATATGCATTTTGGTTCTGGTTTAGAAATCATGTCCGTGTGAACTATACATTGATCACGACATAGACGGTAAGCCAATCCATGTAGCCGGTGGAGTTTTGCATGAGTTTATGAAACATTCACTCTGTACCTATTGTAGATGGTCTTTCGAGGGTTTCCTTGGAGAATCCTTTGGTGATGGGTGCCCTTTTGCCAGTCTCGGGCAGAGAATATAATAAAGTTGTTCATGCACAAGGAATGTTTCTTATTTGGACCCAAAGACTTTATATGACGATTACATTAAACATTATCCCCATCACTTCCAACCGTCGGTTGCATTCGTTGAGATTTTGGAATCTGCAATCAAGGAAACTAGCGAACAAAAAAATACTTCGTTTGAGGTGGTCGAAATTAAGGTGGTCTACCAACATGTTTTTTCCCAATATACTATACTTATTTGATGCAGCAGTCTTAATAATTTATGTTTTTTTGCAATTAGTACAAGAAATAGACACAAACATGGGAGTGCGGCTATTGCGTCATGTTATACACGACTGAGAGCATAGACAAAGTCAAGGAAGATGTACTTGAACTTGACAAGGTAAGTGTACATTTATTTCTAGTAATCTTTCTAATAAACCTTTGCCAAATATTTAATACTATCTTGTTATTATCGTATTTTCCAAAGCGATTGGAAACCCTATTCGCAAGATGATATTAACAATACGCGAAATTAATTGGCTAGGCATCTAATTATCATTCGGTCAGAAACCCTGAGGAATCCCAATATTGGTAGGGTATCTCTAGTTAAATAAACATTGAAACTTAAAAATGTCGGAATAGATTTATAGTAATTTCTATTCCTATCTATAAATTATTTATTGGTTAGCATTATCTATAGATTTTTGTTAAGGTGCAAGATACTGTCGTGTATTGTTTTAAAACTGTGGTTGTGTATCGAGACCTTTTTTGTGTCGGGAATATTAATGAAACAAATTTTATAACACAAGAGCATATTGTACTTCCGAATTTGGAAATTATTTTGGCTCTATGTATTTTATTTTTCATTGGTCAGATTATACTTTTTGAATTTGGAAATAGCTGACATGACACAATTTCCGAGCTCAGAAAATGATTTGTGAAAAAAAATTGCACAACAAAAAATTTCCAGAAAGGGAACGGTAATAAGACATGAGCCCTGAAACTAAATTGAATTTTACAAAGAGGCGAAACTAAGCAATTTCTAAGGTTCCAAGTTTGGAAATAAGGAATTTTTCGAGCTCAATTTTTTTTTGAAACGTAAAGGTACAGACCCAAGTTTCCGAGCTCGGAAACAATTAAAGGCGGTTCTAACCATAATTTAAAGGTGGTTTTTTATCACATTCATTGCCGATTTTTAAAGGTGGTTCTCAGAACCGCCTTCTTTTCTGATTGATTAAAGGTGGAACCATTAAAAGCACTTAGAAAATGCCTTTAATGGTCCGATACAACCGCCTCTAATAGGCCCCTCCTGCACTAGTGTTCCACACCAACATATGTTGAATATGGTTATCTAAAATGGAGAATTGGAGGAAAGAGAATATTTCATTCTCTATATTGGTAGAGAGAGAATGAAATATTTGGAGAAATAGAAATTTAATGTTATTAACGTCAATCACATGAAATATTGGTTTTTCATGACTGGTCTAACCGTTAGTCGGCCTAACATGAGACTTGCTTATTTTGTAGTGGTTAAAGTATCTATCATTGTGTTATTAAAAAATTACCATTATTTTTTTTATTAAACACAAAGTTATGCAAAATAGAGAATCTATTGGAGATGAACAAAAAAATGTAGAGCATATGAGTTCTCATTCTCCATTTTAGAGAAACTTTTGGAAAACTTGTCGGACTTGCTCTTACAAAAAATATATTAGGAATATCTAAAATTTCATTCACTTGCAATGACAAAATGGGGTTACAATAACAATTAATTATGAGCTTTTTAAACCAATGAAATTTTTCTATGCTTCTCTTTACTCATATCTTCATATCCAACGTTGAAAATTATAGATCTTCTTTCTATCAATCTCCAAAACTATTTTTTGGAAGCTTCATTGTTCTTGTTTTGAATTTTGAAATTTTAAAATTTTGAATATGAATTACATAATTGTTCTAAATATGGAGTTCAATATATTAATTTGAAAAAATAATTGATTGGAAGAAATCAAGTAATTATGGTGATTGAAAATCTTCATCTTTTTCATTAATATATAGAGTGATAACTTTGTATCTTCATCTACACCATACATCATCACTTATCCACTTTCTATTAAAAAAACAAGAACCTACCAATTACAATCCTCTTCAGCCTAGAAATTTGAGCATCAATAGCCATGGGAGAAGAACTAGCCAGGATGTATGAAAGTCTAAAGATCTTAGAAAGTGACAAGCCGCCCAACAACAAATAAAGCAGCCTCATTACCTAAGAAAAGATCTACCTGGCAGCAAGGATCTGACCTATAATACCAAATAATACTAAGAGGGTTGAGTCGATGATTACCACTATAAGCAAGGTCTGGAAATGCAGGGCCGGAGCCGATGCCATCAACATGGGGGAAACATTGTAATTTTTCAGTTTTACTGTGAGGATGACATATGAAGAAAGTGGTGGACTACTCTCCGTGGTTCTTTAAGAACTTCCTGGTTGTTCTCAAGGAGACAGATGGAATAGTGTTGATGCATGAAATATCCTTCACCAAATGCCCTTTTTGGATCCCTGTTCACTCAGTCCCACCGGCCCCAGCTAATAACAACACGACAAGTTGACAATAACTGTTGGGAATGACCTTGGAGGTTTCATCAAAGCGGCAAATAACAAAATTGGCACATGTATAGGAGAAGACTTGAAGATTAGAGTGCTTCTTCCCGTGGATGAACCAATTCCACAGATTCACAATTTTGTGGGAGAGCAAAGCAATGAAAGTTTTAAGTTCTATTTACAATATGAATGCTTACCTCAATTTTGTGAATTATGCGGTCTTATGAACCACACAAAAACATAATGTCCCCCGAAGAACACTCTTGCAGGGAACGCCATATGCCAATGGGTTGTGTTCCTAAGTTGCTAGATTTGAGAATGATATACCAATATTGTAACCAAGCACGGGAGTGATATATCAACGTCACCTGCAAGAGAAAAGAGAAGAAGAAGCTGCAAGAGTGGAACATGAAAATAATTCATCTTAGAACAACTCAATGGAACTGCAAAGAGCAATTACTGATACAGATAAAGGCCCCGTTCAAACTACCAGTCAGAAAAAAGGAATCGAGATAGGAAAAATTAAATTACCCAGACAAGAAGATGGCAATCAGAAGATGGAGGTGAACCAGGTGATGGCACCATCGACAAAGGAAAAATGCAGGTGGGCCGGAAAGAGAAGCATAACCTTTGAAAATCCTGACAATATATGCTCAACAATCCCACGAATTTAGCCCAATTTTCAAGGCTTTGAAAATGTTTAGATCACCGTCATCTGCAGAAAAGACGAAGCCCTACAATCACTCTCAGAAAATTAATCGCCCAATTTATTCTCCTACATGATTTAATTTGTCAGCAATTAATCGGCCTGGTTTGACACCTGGAAGAGAATTAATTTTATCAAACATGTTTTCTCCGGTTACACTATCTCGCGGTGCCGCAATTCAGGAATGAAAATTCCCCAGCCTCTCGCAGAGACCCCTATCCAAAAAAAATTGTGAATTCTTCATCTGGGACGAGCAGATGATCAACGCATTGACAAACCACCCGATCAATCGACTTTGTGACTCGTCATCGTCCTTTACGTCGGTGGCCAACATTTCGGCATCATCATTGTCGTATCGGCCGAAAGGGATCCCGCACAATGGACCACCGTCGGGTGTTCACAGCAACAGCACAACGTCAGAAGTTTGGTCTGGAAAAACACACAATGGCGGACAGGGAACAGACTATACCGGTGAAAATTATGCAGGATTCAGTTTCTGAGATAAAAGAACCCACACAGCTGTTTTTTTTGTGCGGGAAAGATCAGGTTAGGAGGACGATGAAGAATGAAGCATAATTATTTAGGAATTTCCGGGAATGGCTACAAGAAGCAGAGTGAGAAAGCAGTACAAATTGGCCCAAAAAGCAAGCTGGACTTGAGGTTATTTGGGCCCAAGCTAATATTTTAGCAATTGAAGCTAAGCCGATCAACCATGATGCAAAAACGGAATGCGGGTGAAGTTGAAGAGTTGGCTTTCGAGGAAGCAAAAAACAAAAAAAAACTTAACAACCAGCTGGCAAAAGTTTACTTTTCTTCGGGATTGACCCTCAATGAGGAAATTTCCACACAGAGACCAATGGCGGAGACTGGAAAAATCTAGTCCCACCATTACTTATGAATTTCATAAGTTGAAATTTCTGGGGAATGTCCAATCCTCGAGCAGTGAGACATTTTAAAAGCTTTGTTTGCAAGTTTAGAGCGCATTTAATTTTATTTTTCTGCGACAAATTATCTTCCTTTGAATTTTCAAAAATAAAAGATCAATTGGATTTTCATGAAATATTGTTATATCTAATGGAAATTCAAGAGGTCCAACTTTACTTTGGAATAAGGAAGTAAATTTTTTTGTTATGTCTTACTCTTTTAATTTTATTTATTTCACCGTAAGAGATTCAGTTACTTTTTCTTTAAGGCGCTGCACATGCCAGACACAAACAAAAGAAAACAATTCTGGGAACAATTCCCAAATCTAAGAGCCCATTCTCAACTCCCTTGGCTTTACATTGGCGACTTCAATGAAATATTGTATCAACAAGAATTGGATAAAACTAATAGAATACCTAATTGGGAAATTGAAGTATTTCATAATTCACTAAATGAATGTAATCATAGTGACTTGGGGTATGAAGGAAACAAATTCACATGGATTAGAAATTGGAGAAATCCACATACAATCAGAGCACGACTATAGCACCGTCGGATTAGCTATATATCGGGGCTTTCAAGTGACACATCTCTTTAGCCACGAATCAGACCATGTACCCATTATTCTACAAGCTCGACAAGAAAACATACGTCCAGCTTACTCCAGACGACAAAGAGCATATTTAGTTTTGAGAACTATTGGATAAAGTTGCAAGATTGTGAGAAAATGGTTCAAATAAGTTGGAATGAAGAACCTTTAGATCTCACTACCACAGTAAAAAATTGTGCTAGTGAACTATAATGTTGGGTAACAAGAGAATTCAAGAACCATGAAAATAAAACGGAAACCTTACCTAAAGAAATTCATAGATTACAAGAGGGCACAATCACGAATGAGGTTCAATCACAAATCTCGACTATGAAGCGCAAGATTGGATATCTTTTAGAAATTGAAGACGCTAAATGGAAACAGAGAGCTAAACATCATTGGTGGCTTCAATAGGGTGACAGAAATACCAAAATTTTCCACTCTTTTGCAAACAAAAGAAAGTGGAGGAATACTATACATGGTTCAAAGGATCCGGCATGGAGATTGTTCTTAGAGAACTGAGAAAGGGAGAATATCATTCTACACTATTTCCAGAGCTTTTTAATTCACAAAACCCAGATCCCAACACCGTAGAGGAAATAACATCAAGAATACAGCCCAGAGTTACAACTCAAATGAATTCAACTCTTTGTAATCCGTACACACATAATGAAGTCTTCGAGGTTCTTAAAATAATTTCCCTTAACAAATATCTAGGTCCAGATTGCATGCTACCATTTTTTCCCCAAAGATACTAGAATATAGTTGGCCCAAAAGTTTCATATATTTCCTTTCAACATTTAAATCAAGAGACATTAATTTCTTTGCTGACGTTGAAGTTGAAGGGAAATGAGGGCTCCTTATTAAGGAGGCAGGTGAAGATCGCTAGCAGCATCTGGCCAAGGTGGGCACATTGAGTGCCAGGAGCAGTAAGTACAAACATAAGGGATGAGAGGCCAGTATTCTTAAGTCCTTAAAGGCAGTGAGGTTGTCGAATACGGCTCCCATTATGACAAAGGGTTTTCCATCCGTCGTCGAAGTGAAGCCCCCGCAGGAGTTGGAAGTTAGTATCTAAGGATTTACTGGCCTGCTAGGGTTATCTAAAGAGGTATGTTTATTTGGATCATGTGTGTTGTTACTGTATCGTACGTGAATTATGCTGCTGATGGTGTATCTTTGGTTCGCAATTGGGGGTGTTATGGTATATGTTGGGTAATGTGTTATTGACTATGCGGCAAAAGTGAGCGTCCTACCCGAGCGTGTGGTGTCTTTAAAGGCTCCGTTGAAGTAGAGTGTGAAGGATCGTGAAGAGCTTGATATGGAGTTGGCAAAGACGGAGAGAGTCTTTGTCAGGGGAGAGCTAAGGTTAATGACGTGTTGTGGGTTAAGGTTTAGAGACTGAAGAGGGGAGGTCCTGCTCATCCTAATTATTCTCGTGTGCTGAAGAGGGATTTCTTTACGGATTTGTAAGCTAAAATTCCAGGTATGGGGTGGTGCAGTTCCTCGACGAGTATCAGTGAGCATAATCCTAACTTGGGATCACTGTGTTGGAAGACCAATTTTCTATATCGAACGCGTTAGAGAAGGCAAAGCAGGCGGTGGATGAGGATTTTGCAAAGAAGGTGAGAGATGATGGCCATCATTTTCCTCTGATCCAGGAGCTCTTTTGTTGCCTTCGATGAAGGAGCTGGAAGAGTGTATGTTGAATCTTTATCCAACTAGTGACAGCTTCGAGAAAAAAAAGTGATACCATGAAGGTTGGTCTTTTAACAGGATTGATTCATACTGAGCAGACTTTTGGTTGTACTAGCTAGTCGAATTAGGGCAAAGAAGTTTCCATTAAACATTCTACCGGCGGTACTAGCGGTTCACCTTGCAATTAAGATTATATGTTTGTATTTGGTGAGTTAGTGTGGTTTATATTGGGGTCGTGGGAATTGTGTGGACCTATGTACAAATGAATTTATGAATATACTGAGTAGTGGGTCTGTGAATGGATAGGTATGCCACATGGGTATAGTCTTTTCAAATTATTTTGTTGAAAGATGAAGAATATTACGGCGTTCTCTTTCTAGATGCTTAATAAGTGGTCAGTCCATTTTTTGAAGACGAAATGATGCAGAAATTCAGAGGATTATTTATTTATGGCGGTTTGTGTTTACAATGCTTTTCTATGCCTATAAAAAAAACCTATTGCTAGGGTAGTCACACAGTTTATGTTTTGAGTGTGGTGTCTTTGAGTTATGTGTTTTTAGAAGTATCTTTTAGTATGTTATGAGTGTGTAAGTTAGGTAGTTGTTCATCAGGGACTTTTCCCATGGTGATAATGGTTTGCAGTGTTTCAGGGATGAATGTGGTTACTGGGGCTACCATACCTATCCCAGATTTGGGTTGGAGTTCTCACTGGTTATGTGATAAACCATTATATGTGGGTAAGTTGGAGGAGTTACTCCAGTCAATGGAGGTGCAAGTCAGGATTACATCTCTTGTAGGATGTCTTGAAAATTTCCATGCTTGCTGTGAGTTTTTAAATTTCGAAGTTGTTTTACTTCCTAGAATTCTCATTATCAGATGTATGACTGTTTTTTATAATTTTTGAAGGTATCGGCTGGTGTGGTTGTCGAACGTGGGTCCAGGTGATGGAGATGGAGGAAACCAACGCGAGGGGAATGCACAGACTCACTGTGGCTGAACCGAAAGAAGGTGGGCTACTCGGTTGACAAACTCGTGATGGGGAAGTGGTTTCGGAGTTCGCTCAACCACCTGGTTATGGGGTGGAGCAGATGAACTAGCGAAGCGGTTAGATGTTGTCTTCCAGTATTTCTACTCTACTTGATGAGGGGGATGGTGCCCCTTCATGGGGGACACTTTGGGAAATGGAAGAGATGAATGGCAACCATTATTTATGCTCTCCATGGGGTCTTAATGGCTCGACTAGCGTACAACTAGGAACTTAAGTAACTATTTATTTATGTAATAGGTTCGCAAATATGTTGTAATTCTACCTAAGGAAGTTTCCTACTTTAGGAAAGTAATTTTGCTATAATATTTAGTTTTTGTATGGATCTAAAATTGAAAAAGATTTTATTGACTACGCTTTGATTCTTTTTTTTAAAAAAATAATGACTTTATTCCTGCGATGCTAATGTCACCTTGCTTATTTACCATGTTTGAAATTTTCTCCTTAGTTCTTAAAGGGCCAATACCTTGAGGGTTGTAATTGTTACGCAACCTTAGAGGGTTATTCTAATCAGGTTTCGGGGTGTGTTTTTGCAAGTCATGCCATGATAACAACTCGTTGCTCTATTACTATATCTATGCTTTTCTTTGTGAGGCTTTAACTGTTTGGTGATGATTAAGTGCTATGTAACCTTACAATCTAGTTGATTAACCCGAGCATGATTATGCTCGGGTTCCCTAACTTCATCTCTCATTTACCTGTTCCTAATTTAATGTGTTTAATTTCGTGGTTAAGCAATCCTTATGGCCTTGTCCTCTATGAAGAAGAAGAAATTTTATGGTTGTTTTGCCTATGTATCCGTTTATTTTTTATAAGCCCATTTCCTTTTACAAGGAACTAACACGTGTATTAAAGCGTAACTTTGTTGTGAGTACTTTCTATCGTAACGAACATACAGTTGTGCGGACGTACTGGTTATTGCAAGCTTCTCTGACATGTTGAGCTAGTTTGATATTTGTTGGCTTCCTTTGGTGTGATAATCATTTGTTTCCTTTATATGTTTGTTGTACGTATGGTATATCCGGCATAGGCTCCGGCCTTTCCCAAGGACTATAAAAACCTAGAAAGAAAAAACTCCCCTCAGATAGCGCCACTGATGCAGGGGATTCCCTCTGAATAGTGGCAATTCCCAAGATTGGCTATGGCAAGTCCAACCACTTCGAGTACCTGCAAAAAAATCTCTGGGGGTGGTGCTCGGGGAGAGCTCGGACACACGAGGGGACGCATTAGGGTTGGCAGATGTGCATCTAGCGAACTGGTAT
Organism: Rubia balearica; assembly: GCA_032355405.1. Taxonomy (NCBI): domain Eukaryota; kingdom Viridiplantae; phylum Streptophyta; class Magnoliopsida; order Gentianales; family Rubiaceae; genus Rubia; species Rubia balearica. The sequence continues at coordinate 7,419,808 of JAULKJ010000006.1, forward strand.
GTTCTGGCAAAGCAACTACTCTAATGCCTGGCTTTGCCAGACTAAGACTGGGTGGGTCATATATATACCAGGTTGAAACTGACTCTTTGCATGTGTTTCAGATGTTAAGAGGGTAAAAGAACTACACTCGGAAAATCTTACACAACTCTGAGAGATGCAGAAACTAATCGAGGGAAGAGAAGTGAGTTGGTGCCAAATATATCGGGATCAAAATACTCCTTCACACTTGCTAGATTGCTGTCACGCGATCACCAATCAGTGCAGATCCATCGGTTCAGAGAAGCACATTCAAGGCTGCAAATGGCTATAATGGGAGATATGGGTTTACCTTTGATCAGAGCACAACTGACCACCTTATCCTGCATTGCAAGGTACGGGAATTCACTTTTTGTTGCCATTTTTATTTTCTTTTTGCTTTTCTAGATCTAAAGCAATAAGATATGAAGCCAAACTTATTGCTTCAAAACCCACACAAATAGTTAAATTTATCATATTTCAAAAGGCGAAACAGGGACAATTTCGGAGGGTGGGATTTCATCAATATATTGCACTAAAACTTGAATGGCAAGTACAAAATACCAACCCCTCTACAACTCTAAATATGTACACCATTTAGGTCATACACCTACTTATGATCTAATATGTTTTTTCCACACTGAGTTGTTTAGGTCTTTCAAGTGGAAGCTTCTCCATCTCCACATTTTCATTCCCAGATTCGATATCATGTTCTTTTGTCTCTGCCATTTTCAGTTCGTTCATCGCTCTTTTCGTGTACACAGTAAATAGGACTAGGGTGATTACTGCAACAATGAAGGAGATGACATTGTAGATTATCTCCACTGGAGTCAAACGTTGGTGCCCGTACTGGACATCCGCAAACGTTCTTATTAATCGCCCACTGCAGATAAACAGAATGCATTATCAGAAAATCAAAAGCTTCACATGCAGAAAAGCAAATGCTTTATTATCACGGGAAAGTTACATGTATATCAAACATACTCGAAAAGCAAGTAAATTTTAGGTATCAATCACATTTTTCATTAATCGGTTTGTCCAAAACAAAAAATTTAGAAATGGACTACCTACTGGCTTTAGCCATTCTGTACATTTTAGGGGTTAAATTGACAAATAACTTGATAAATAACTTGATAAAGCTGAGCCATTGCACCTTGTTTTTGCTAATTATGTTATGCATTAACCCTAAACTACAATCAACCAGAAGAAAAAGAAATAAGGAAGACTGAAGAACTGACCTGTATATGTAAAGGAAAGCTTCTGGGATCATCCCAGCAATCGATCCACTTAAGTATGGCCAAAATCTCATACTAGTCACAACCACGGCGTAGTTGAAGATAGTATATGGAAATGGCGAAACCCTAAACAATGCAACCACTTTAAATTGGTGGAACCAATCTCCTTCTGCAGCCAATCTGATCATAGCAGCTTTATCGGGCCATCTTTTTAACCATTGCTGCGGATGGACAGCCAAAAATAAGCAAAAGAAAAGCACAAGCACAAAACATAAATCAAAAGTAATGTGGCTTACATGAATATTGTCACGAAAAAGTAAACCAATCAAGTAGGGTAAGACCATTCCTATAGTAGTTCCAACCATGATTATGACAAACCCAATTCCATATCCAAAAATCATCCCAGCAAGCCACATTGAAGGTCCAGAAGGAATTAGAAAGACGGGGAATAATGCCAATGAAGCCACAAGTACTATAGCGAGCGTCGGACGACCAAAGGCAGTAGATTCCCATTTCAGAATTGGTATGAGAACCTAAGGGAAGAAAAAGATGAAAGGGTTCAGCAATCAGAGGTTATAATATAAACAATCAGATAAAATTGTCAATTAACTTTGATAACATCAGTAATATGTTGACCAGTATTATCAGTACGAGAAGATTCCAAGTTCAAACTTCTTGCATGCTATGAATTTCAGTGATGCTTGTAAGACATAAAGTACCTTCTCAAAAAGAAATGGAACTCCCCATTTCAGAAAAATTAATACGACTACTATTAGGCTGAAACACCACATCATGGCTTTGATCCACCATGTCCAGGACCGTATTGGAGCTTGCTGTTGTGTCTCGGATTCAGTTGTTCTGGGATCATCAGAAATAACAAGCCTGGCGTACTCACCTTCTCCTCTCACACTGGCAGTGTTCATATGAGCTCTCTCACTCTTTTCAACCGAATCTGCCACCATCATTGTAGCACAAGCTATCTGCAAGATACATGAAAAGGGATAGAATGAGCATGCCAAAGAAACACAAGAATCCATATTCTAGTCAGAGTTGTAATATGGCACCAAAGGACAAAAATAGAATCCAGTGGAACGTAGCTTATGATTTAACAATATGCAAAATGACAAGTTAGGTGGGGTAATATGCAACTCTAGCAATAGCATAATGGTCCATAAGAACACTCATTTTTCAGTGGGAATGCAAAGCACCACTTTTGGTGTCTACTGCTAAACAATTTCCACAGAGATGTTTATAGTCAAAAAAAATAAAGAAGGAAAATAGAAGTTATTTAAACAAAATTAAAAAGGTGAACATGTACAAAATTTGATCTTTGATTGAGGAAGCTACTCTTCAAAATTTAAGCAACATTAATACAAAGTATCTATAACAACAACAGTTTCACCAATAGTAGTAGTTCTTCACATTCATTCAGTGGAGCCTACTAAAATCTTAAGAAGCATATCTAGAGCAACTCCCATTGAAGTTTAAAGAGCAGCACTTTCATGTCAACACTTCTGAAATATGATGAAGAATGAAGTCTAGTACAAGAAGTGAGCACAGAAAAAAGAATGTTATGTTTCTATATTGCTCCATACTGTAATATTAAAATTCCTTTCTTAAATGAAGAAAATAAACCTGTTGTGCAGAAGAACCATTTAAAGCAAAATTTGTCAGCCTTCCTTCTGTGATGTCAAATGAGAAATTCCTTGGTATGGCAAAAACAACTCCCAATTATTGTTGTTCTGTAAAAACAACAAAAGGTTAACATACTTATTGGAGCTACACTTGAAAGAAAGAGTGATAAGAACCGTGACACATATTCCATATACAAATAACTTTTTCTAGAAATCCAGTTAACGTTTATATCATCCACCAACAAAATAAGAAACTAGCAATACAACAAACAAGGTCATCAAACTGCCCATGAAGCTCATCATGTAGTTCAGCTTAAAAATCAGTAAAATAAGCAACTGGAACTAACCCACATATAACCCAATTCATTCTTATGCATACGAATTGAAAATACTCAAACATGCATAGTAGTAGTACTGCTCTCCTAGAAGTGCATACAGATTACAACTAATTCGCCATCTCTTAAGATTGATCATCAAGTATTTCTGTGACAAAAATCCTAGAGCCCGAATCATAATGATATCTATTAAAAGCAACAAAAAAAAAATTAAACTAAAAATCTCTCCAGCTTCACAAAACATAAAATGACATACTGATCCTGCTCATATCTAAGATTCCCCCTAGTAATTATCGTAATCAGTACAAAACAAAGAAGCAAAATCTAGCAAGTTCTTAATTAGCAACGAATATCCCTGATCAAGAGCCCCGACTTTAATTTCTTGAAAATAAATTCTCAAAGTAAAGGAACAATCTTTTTCACAATCTAGAGCCCGAATAGAAAAATAATAAAAAAATCATCACGAAAACAAAAACCCACCAAGAAAAGAAAAACCCATAAATTCAAACTGAAAAATCAAAACTAGTATAAGCCCACATGATAAACTTAAAAAGGGTTCTTGGGGATAAAACTCACGGAGTCGAATTCAGTGAAATGCAGAGGTGGAGCGCAGCAAGCAAAGCAACCAGCCGTTGGAGAATCGGTGGAATTGAAAATGAAAATAAATGAAAAGAATCCAACAAAAATATAGAATAATGAAAAGGGAAAAAACGAAAATCGTTGATTAAGGTTGCTTAAACAAGACTACTGCTCCTCTGATACTGTACTTATTATTATTAGTTCAAACCAACAAACGGAAAAGGTAAGCATTTAAAGAAAAAAAAGAAAGAAGCCAAATGTAAAGATTGGATTTTTAGTTGGGATTTTTGTAATCTTCTTGTTGGGTTTTGAGTCCTCCTTCCTGCCTTGACCTTTCCCACTCCCCAACTTTAAAAATTGTTTTTAAAACTTGTCAAATTTGTCTTTTATTTTTCCATCATTTTCATTTGATGTTTTTGACTTTTTTTTTTCTTTTAGTATTAATTAAAGGGGTCCTAATGGTATATATAAGTCTAG
>JAULKJ010000006.1:7429848-7442730 GCA_032355405.1 Rubia balearica
ATGAACAAGATGTGCTTGCTGAGGATACCATTCTCCACTGGTTCCGAAAGGGAACAAATCCAAAGGGCAGGTATTGTCTATGTTCTCTCCATTTCTTTGTTATGTGTTGCTTTAGTCTTTTGCGTGTTTACTTTGTGAGCTGGAGGCCACATGAATTATTTGTTTAACAAATAACCGTCTGTTAATTAAGTCTTACTTCAATTTATGCCATGACTTCTCTATATCTTAGTTAGTTGTTTGGATGGCATAGTAGCATAACCTACACTATAGTTCTGTCCAAGTGATATGTGTATATGCTTTTGAAACTTGTGCTTTGGAAAAAGGGGATTCATAATAAGTGCATGATGAAAATATTTTATATTGTTGTCCTTATGTTGGTTGGAAGGCACCTTGATGGTTTTACTTTCATGAACTTAATACTTTTACTGCATTTATCTGCTTACTTTGAACTATTTTTTCTTCCTCTTTTTGTATGAAGTCAATATTTTCTCCTGTTCTACTTTTGGGTATTGCATTGAATTTGCTCCCTAGAACTGTCGGATTCTCTTAATTCTTAAAATGTGCACTTTGAGCCTTCTTCAGTAACTTCCGTGCCTCTTTGGAAACATTCAAAGAGCAAAGGCACCCTGAAGCCTCTATTTTGAGGATTTAATGGGACTTTTTCTAACCAATTCTTTTATATTCTATTGCAGGCAAACCTTTGTGAAGGCATTGGAGCCATTTGTTAAGTGGCTGGAGGAGGCCGAAGAAGAGGAATAAGTGGTTGTTGACAATGACGATTAAAGGGAATAAATCGCGTTGCATTTGAAATTTTTCTGTAGTTTTTGAGTTCGACTAAAGAAATTTTGGAGTCTTTTCTCTCATTATTTCAATTTGGCTATGTTAACAAATAATACAGTTTGCTTACTGTTGTGCCCTTCATAAATGCTTTGATGACATAATTGTTTTTTTAATGGCCTGGTGCAAGATATTCGTATTATTAGATGGGAAATTTGGCATTTTGGTTCTCTTGTGTCCTTTTGCTTACCATGCATGGCCCCTTATGTCTAGGTTATCGGGCTTTGAAGACAATATGGTTCGATATCGCTCAGCAAAAGTAATGGGAAAGTTTGCCTATTTTGGTGCAAAAAGGATAGTAAAATTTTTTCTACAAGAACCAGAGTAGGCAGGGTCTTTTCTCTCTCTCTTGGAAACAGTGACATTCTTTTAATACTGAGATCTATTACACATTGTGATAGAGTGCTAGATTGTGCGCTTCAGTGATATCTAGTCTAATTACCTTAACAATTGATAAATTATAAAATACCTTTCATAGAATTAGAATTTTTCTTACTAACGGCAAAACATCTAATAGGATATTTGGTGATATTATGTGAATTCTCGCAATTAGTTTTGATTAATAACCACATCATTCCTTGGAGGCTTGCTTCATGGCATGTAGTATAGCCTTTGAATTTATTTGGGCCGCCGACAAAACTTGGATTGTAGTTGTTCCTTCCCGACCACCCTGCGTGGGTGATGACTGTTCACAGTATGCTGCAATTCCATCTCCGGTATTACTGCAAAATGTTGCATATGTCAGATCGTGTTGGTTTCAAGAGGGCATCCTTGGCTATTCAAACGAATGGAGTTTCATACTCAACTGAACTTAAATAGATTCAATGGTGGTGTCTCATAGTTGAGTTCTAGATTAAGATGTTCATATGTAATTTGGTTGCTTGTATGTAATCTTTCAAACAAAAATGTTGCATTTGTCTTTATTATGTTGCTTGGAATAGATGATCCACACACTTGTCTTTTTTCAACCAGTGTAGATTAATTTCTCCTGCCTTCCTCGTTTCCTTGATTGGCTACTCCCCTGTATCCACCTATTGGGACGCTCTTAGAAGATCTGCATTTGGGATCTGGGTTGTTTATACCCTGACCATTTTCCCTTCTTCTTGCATTCCTCGTTAGTGATGCGATCTCTACCATAGTGTGGTCAAATGATGCTGGGACTTGGTCTAAAGGAGCAATATTTCTTGCACACCATATTGCCCATATGATGAAGTATGCAAGTTCCTTATCTTCTTTCTCTGGTGCGAACTTGAACCATTGTTGCAGCCACAATTTGAGAGAGATCGGCTTGCCCAAGTTGAAGTCGAGTCCCAGTTTGCTTTGCCTCCATACCTTTTTAGCAGTCACATTCGAGGAGCATATGCTCTACTTATACTTCCACTAACGAGCACATTTGAGATTTTGTAGACATGTTCTTTCCTCTTTTCCTGAGATTCAAACTAGTCGGACTTTGCCCCTTGAATCATTCTCCAGATGAGGAATTTGATTTGTTATGGAATATTTCCATTTCAGATTGCTTTCCACATGTTTGTTTCATCAGTGGTTGTTTGATGTGTGATGGAGGATGATGATTCTACTCGACTTTGCCTATTTATCCCAGGTTAGATACTCCACATCCCCAAAGTTGTGAATGCGGATATAAATCTTGACAATCTCCTTGATGGTGTAACTTGGGAAGAATACTTTTGAGTAGTGGTATTGTCCAACATTTTTGTTCGTCAATGATGTCGCTCACTTTAAAAACGAGGGATGGCAGGATGTTCCTCTCAAATCGGGTTGGGTTCTCCTGACTTGGGATCCAATTTTGTTGGATGTCCACTGCTTCTCCCATCACGATTTTTCACTTAAGATGTGGTTTAATCAGCTCCTGTCCTCGAAGAATTCCTTTCCAACCCCAAGAGTATCCCTGCTTCTATTTCGTTCGTAACAGGGTTTGCTTACTGCAATACTTTGTAAGGAAGAATTTAGAAAAAAAAATCTTTATTTGTCAGCAGTGTCCAAGCTTGCTTCCCGAGCATTGCTTGATTCATTTGTGAAGTGGATCATATTCAAAGGCTGCTGAGCCACTACGAGGCGCACATATTTGACCATGATTTTCAAATGAATGGCCCTTCCTTCCGGATCCCCACCCAGATAAATCTAGCCATCTGTTTGTCAATTTCATTGACAATTGTTTTAGGGATCCTGAATGTCCCAATAGTGTATTATGATAATGTGCAGAACACATGTTTGCATAGTGTGATCCTACCTATCATCGACAAATCACTTTTTCTCCAAGCAGCTGTTTTTGCTATAACCTTTCCTTGTAGACCTTCGAACCTCGAAAATTGATGTCATGGTCTAGATATTTCTCTTGTAGGAGGTCTGGCTTGATGTTAAATGTTAGTTTGATCACGTTCTTTGTGTGGTCGTTTGCGTTCGGGCTTATATAACTTATCAAAATTCAGGCGTTGCCTTGAGTATACTACAAACAGGTTCAACGTGAACGCTAATTTCCTCGTTCTCCTCTCTGTAACTTAGAAGAACAAGATACAGTCATTAGCAAACATAAGGTTTGAGACACATGAGACACCTACACCGTAATGTATTCCTATGCATACTTGTTAAAAGGGTGATGAGGCTATTATAGATGAAAGTGCTTCATGATATCAGATAAATAGGAAGGGGGATAGTGGACATCCTTGTCGTAATCCTTATGTGGGTTTGAATGGCTGTGAGGCCTCCCCGTTGAGTTTGATGGAGTATGTAACCATTGTGACGCACTCCATTGTCTAGTTTATCCACTTCACAGGGAACCCCATCCATCCCATGACATTCCTAAGAAAGTCCCAGAAAACTCTATCATATGCTTTACTCATGTCAATTTTTAGAGTTGCGATTGCTGTTTTTTTTGTTTCCTGACCTTCTCTATCAGTTCGTGAACTATCAGTGAATTTTCGACTATAGATCTTTCTTCACAAACGCGACTTGGTTCCCTAAGATTAGATACCCCATATGATTTATTTTAATCTATTTGCTAGTATTTTTGCGATCACTTTATATGTAACGTTGGACAGGCTAATTGATCTTAGATCAGCGGGTTTAGTTGGTACCTTTGTCTTCGGGATTAGTGTGATGTTGGTGATGTTCCATTCGCTGAACATCATTCCTGTTGTGAAGAATTACTGGACGGCACGTGTGAGATCCTTCCCGACTTCATCAAGTAATGTTGGTAGAATCCTGTTGGGACCTCATCTGGCCTGTGCTTTCCACTTTCCCATTTAGAAGACTGCCATTTTTATTACTTCCGCTATCACCCCTACTGATAACTTTCTCCTTTGATCGCTATTGGTGGCCAATTCGATGAGTTGTAGTACACCGTTAATGGTCGACTCCTCGTACTCGTCCCGTGCATGAAAAATTCCTTTATGAATACTGCGTTGTTGTGTTCTACCACAATGTCTTGCAATTGGCTTGGACCAGTTACCCATATCCCTGCATTGTTCTTGATCAACATTATTCAGTTCCTTCCTTGTTTCTTTTTCTCCCACTTGTGGAAAAAGCTCTTGTTTTTATTGCCTTTTATGTGCCACATTGTCTTCGCTATTTGTCTCCGGAAATCATTTTGTTGAGTTATTATTTCGTCCAGCTCCTCCAAACTTGGGCTCACAGCTTCGAACTCGTTTCTCAATTATAGTCTATTGATTTCACCCTTCTCCATTCGGATAATCTTTTCTAGGCAGCCCAAATTTTCTCTGCTCCAATTACTTAGCCTCTACATTATGTTTGCAACTTTGTTTTCTAGGTTGGGCATATAACATTGTTGTGTTGTTGATGCGCTTTCCGAGATGATTAGGTCATCCGTTCTTTGCCAGGATTCTTGGATAATATTTTTGACCTCGTCCCTACGGATCCAGAGGGTTTCAAACTTTGGTTTTGCTTGACTCCTTGCACGTGTATTTTGGTGGTGGGAGTTTAGTATGAGTGGCTCGAGATCTGATCTAGTCATTGGGAGATTTTTGAACATGTATGTTGAGAAAAATTGAACCATGCTTGGTTGCAAAGCCTCTGTCTAGTCTCTCTATGATTATTTAAACCCATTTCCGACCATTTGACCATGTAAACCAACGACTATTGGGATGTTCGTACAACAAAACAAGCTGCAATTCATCCATATCAATGGAGGTTATATGATATGATACAAATTTTTGGTAGTTTTTTGCTACCTCTAATTGGATTTTGGTGTCCAAGGTACACATATACCCCTACTGTCACCGGTGGCTTCTAGTCTTCCCCACTTAGTAAAATACGACTTATCTAGCCATTTGCTAATCTTAATACTATTACATTTAGTCTCCATAAGAAATATAATATTGAGTTTATATTGTGAAACTAGTTTTATTAGAGTACTTACTGTCAGAGTGTGCGTCTTCCCTCTACAGTTCTAGCTAAGTAGATTCATGTACCTCTTGGTGGTTATTTTGGACTAACCACCGAAGTACCACCAACATTTCGTTTAATTGCATTCATCACTACTGAGACAACATCCTCATGATTACGGCCCCCCACAATTACCATATTTCCCAGTTCAATCCCGACACTCTAATCGATTTCCGGGAATCTCTCTATTGTCTGAGTAAGTTAGTCTTCATCCTCCACATTGTATCGCTTACTTTTTCGAATGCAATTTCTCCCAGCTCAAACTTCAAGTTCCTCTTCCTCTTGTCTCTCAGGTTCCCGGGTACTTGCATAAATTCTCTCATTGCTCAGCTAAGAGCATCCATTTGGTTGGGAGTGAACTTTTGTGCATGAACTTCTTCCTCATCCTCTGTCTCCCTTGAAGTATCCTTCTGAATTTGCTTATTTGCTGTGTTAATTGGTCCTGCACGAACCATCTTTGGGAATAGAAAGTTTGCCCTTTTTTTACACTGCCTGTTCTTCTCTAGGAGTAATCTAGTTGCCATGGTAGATTTTGATGGAGAAAGTGTTACTCTGGTGCCCCATCTTGACCCCCACTGTAACTTACCATCTTGCTTGAACTTGTCCGATCATTAATATAAGAGCCCATAATTAAGTCTTCAAGATTGGTAATTTTCTTCTACTTTGTTATGGGGTTAATATCAAGCATAAAGGGTGTATACCCCACCCTCATTTCCCCCCGAGTTTGGCATGTTCTTCACCTTCACTGACTCCTTTTTCCTCCCTCATAGCAGCGCACTATGAACCAGTGCCTCCAATTCACCTTCAATTTGTTTCCTTCATGTTTCAAGATCCCTATATTTTCCTCTCTATCTTCTCTAGATCCATCGATCTCCTCATGTTTATCCAAAGGCGGTGCCGACGTTATTCCTATTGGTCTAGCCGTGGTTTTATTTGGCTCATGAATTGGAAGGCTGGCATTGATTGCTAGGTCAGAGAACATGAAGGCATACTGTTGGAAGGTTGATTATGATGAACTCTCCTTTCACGTTCTCGCCACTATGTTCCCTGACCACCAGTCGATCGGTCTGGAACTGCGGAGCCAGAGCCACCTCAATCGTGGCCCCACTGCAGGCACGTTCCCATTTGAATGCCAACTGCCGTGTGTTACCATCGCCGGTGGATCATCCGTACCCCTCGCCTGAGACTTAGTTGTGTTGCCGACGTTCTTCATCGATGGTGTTGCTTTTGGCGAGGTATCACTAATGCTCACTCTAATGCTATTGTGTAGGGTTGTCAGGTTGATGTCCATGGTTCCTACGGTGGAGGTTTGCCACTGCCACTACTGACGAGTTGGCTAAATGACGTCGTTACATTCTCCGACTAAGCTGGAAGTGATCTAAGAGTTTGTTTTTAGGTTTGGGTAATTTGGGTGTTTTGGACTGAGGTTGTGATACGTGGTGTGGGAGTGTGGCCGAATTAGTATTTTTGATTTGGTCTATGTGGTATCTGATGCTGGAGTTCCCAATTTCAAAACTGTTTGGCTATAGATACCATTTTATCCCCAAGGGATGTTACAATCTTAGAACATACCTTGAGTGCTTCAATAATTGTAGGAACCAACTAATTAAAGGTGGATGAACTGCTTTATCTGCCTTCAAACACAAATTAAGGTTACTCTTAACACTAAATATTTCACAGTCCCAAAATTCACTCCCATTTTCACCAGAACCCTTCACAACATCCACTCACTTCTTACTAAAATATTTATCTCATTCATTCCATCATTAAGTACTAACATTTCATGAGATCATAATATACCCAGTGGCGGACCTAGCTTATGGCATGTGGTAACCATGGTAAAAAAAAGGGGGGTATTAGTATTTGGTTACCCCATGTAATTTTTTTTACCATTAATATTAAATATATATATTTTTATATATTAGTGGTTTCCCCATTAAATTCTTTTTGGATTTGCCACTGAATATACCCCATGTAAGAATCATTCCCAACAGGGATTCATGATTTGAAGGATGGATCTTTTGCATTTGAAGCCATAACTAAAGAAGGGTTTTGAAGGTTTGTTTCTCATCTACCCATATCTATCTACTCCATGAAAATGTACCATTAACTTCCCTACATCGAAAAGCCCAATTTTTATTTTATTTTGAAGAAACCTAGCTTACAAAGATGGAAAATTTTAACTTCTTATCAACCTAATATGTGCACTAAATATTGAATCTTTGTAGCCTCAAAGATTTAGCATCTCTATATAATCCTATGATGTCACGCGTCTCTCGTGTTATAATTTCATATTTGGGGGGGGGAGAGGTTTAGTCTCGGACGAGGGCATGGGAGTACACACTTACAGTAATACAGTAAGACGTGTCCAAGAAAATGATGTTAATTAGGGGGGTTAACTAATATTATCAAGGTATTGATGGGGCTATGGCTATATGAAATCTAAATAAGGTGCCCAACACAAATAGTAATGTAGCCAGGGTAAAGGGTGGTAGGGGCAATGGTGGTGATCAAGTGGAGGATTTAAACGCAACTCATCAGACTAAAACACATTGTAGACTATTAGAATGAAGATTGAGTAGGAGTGAAACAATATACATGTGTTTTGATTGTGTCAAAAGAGTAACTTCAAAGAAGCCCTTAATGGTCGAGTTGGATTGGTGAAGTTGTGAAAACGCGAGTAGACATCATTGTGTAATATTTACATTAAGATTTGTGGAAGTGTGAAAAACTCGCTCAACCCCTCACGTTCCTAAATCAATTGTAAGTTTCAACCATTGCATTTCTTCAGATTTTAGTATGTACTTATATGTTTTTGGAATAATTCTACATTTTGATGCTATGTCTATTCAATATTTACGAGTAAGTACTAATTTTGATAATATATGTAGAGGTCATTGGTGGTTCGTTGCAAATATTAAAAGACACACATGTCTATTTGTTGGATCCACTCCATTTTCCACCGGTCGTTCATGACTTGTGACTTGATACACCCTGCCCTCCAAAATATGAATATAGATATTTCCGTTACACCTTAAAATATTATAACCTTCTGAAAGTGACATTGCCATTCAGTTTTCTTCATTAGATTTTAGAAAGGGATTTGACCTTGCACACGATTGAAGAATTGAATGTCTCAAGTAATCAGTTGGTCGTTCATGTTGTCAACGCAGTACGTGAACCATCTCCAAATCCAACTTAAGCAATGTTGTAAATTAGTTACTTCAATAATACAATATATAATTTTGGATTGAGACCATGTTCACCATTATTACCATTCTCATCTTCAATACTTTTTGGATGTCTTTTGTACAATGAAAATAAGTTAGTATGGTTTCAAATAATTGAGTATATTTATGAGCGTATTCTGTAAGGAATCATGTAAGACCTCTGGCTGACTGTTTGTAGTTTTCTTTGGAGCAATGAATGCTGATTTTTTATGGAAAAAAATGTTATACCACCGACACATCTTTCAAAATTGGAAGTTCAATTGGCTGAAGCGTACCATAACTTCCACCAACATTTTCGAATTTGTAATCTGATCCGCGGACCTTTAACTTCTGGCAAAACATGTTGGAATTTACCACACTTTCGATTTTGGAAGGGAATTAACCAGACGGTTCTTTACGTCCCTTCCGATTTTGGAACCTTGCTCGATGTCTAAGAAAACCTTCAACTATTTTTTTCCTCCACTGAAGGTCACATTCAACAGCGGTTACATAACCTCCATCAATGGCGGAACTAGGGGGCGAGCCAGTGTGGCAGCCCCCAACCTCCGGTGAATGAAGGGTAAATATATATCCCCCCGCCCAGGATCCGCCCTGTCCCGCCCCTCCTTGCCCATGATCCGCCCTGTTCTGCCTTCCCCCTCCTCGCCTAGGATCCTCCCTGTCCTGCCTCGCACCTCCTCAGATTTTGGTCTAGTTCTGCCACTGACCTCCATCCATTGGCCAGACGTTGCATGTTTCAGTTAGAGATGGCGGCGCCGTCTTAAGTGCCGATCAACCACCTGGAAAAAAAGGTTTCTCCTACTAATTAATATGTGCCTCAAGTGTTGCTAGATAATAATAATAATGTTATCTTCCTCGTGGAGAATTTAGTGTCACGTAAGAGAGCCAAACACATCGATATCTACTGTCACCTTGTTCGTGAGATGGTGGCTTCTTGCAAACTCAAGGTCTATCATATGTCATCTGATATTCAGCTTACTGATATTTTTACCAATGGTCTACCTCCACTCCAATTTGAGAATTTTCGGTCCAAGATTTACGTTACCGACAATCCAACAGTTTGCTTGGTGGGTGGGGAGGGTGTTTTTTTAATAGAGTAAATAAAGTAAGGGTATATTTAGGTTTCAGTAAAATAATGATATGCTATAAATTATATAGCATAACTACTCCTTCTACCCCATAATTATTGGCCTATTTACTTTTTCAAACTCAAATTTGATTAACTTTGACTCTAAATATAAATTAATATATACATATATATACAATAAATATATCATGTGAGTCGTTAGATTCATCTTAACTTCTATTTTCTAAATATCAATTTTTATCGGAATTGTTGTATGTAGTTAGAGATATTGACAGTTTAACACGATCATTGAAGATCGTGAAAAAGTAAATATGCCAATAATAATGGGACGGACGGAGTAGTAATTATTGGTATAATTTTGAGCTATTATATACACAGCTGTAATTTTGTAACCTCGAGCTTCTGCGAACAAGTAAAGAAATCGAAGGATTCACAAAAATTGTGAAGATATGAGCTGAAGATAAAGACTCTAAACCAGAGTTAAGAACTGAAGACAAGATAAGAAGACTGGCGACCAGTGAGAGGAAGAAGGAAAATCCGCGACCCGGTTGCGGACGTGGCTGCCACGGATCCTGAGGAAAAAGCCTCGCCTGATGTCCATGGGCGCGGTGCTAAAATACCCGGCCACGACGGTGAGGTGGTGGTGTTGAATTTTTATTTTCAAAAATAAATTTTTGTTGTGCAGGGATTCCATTCATGTTTGGAATTTATTTCTATTTCTATTTTAGATAAAATTCCGTCTGAATAGATTCATATTTCCTTTTATTTTATTTTTAGTATAATTAGACTTTATCTCTTTTGTTCATTTTCTAGAGACTTTTACTAGTTTATAAGAATAGGGTTTTTCATAAAATTAAAGACACAAGAATTCGGTTATAATTCATCAAATATATTATTTCATATTTTATGATATTTTATTATTAATTAAATCTTGATTGTTGCTGGAATTAATTAAAAGTAAGTATTATCATCATTCGTCCATGGTTGTCCAGTAACGATATTTATTGGGAATAAAAACAATATATGGTCTTGAATGATCACTATGTGATGCTGATGCGTGAATGTTGTTAGATGAACTATTTTTATTATCTTGATTAAATCCTTACTTATATTATTCTTATTTCAAATTAGTTTAAATAAAATGTTTCAAAACTGCCCTTGTTATTTTCGAAATTGGTCTAATAGTTGTGTTTTTAAAAAAACAAATAGTAAGGTCCTTCTCATTAAGATATAGAAATGGTTTAAAATTTTGTTGATAAACTAGTACTGCTTTTAGTCTATTTTCTATTATAACTGATGCACTAATAAACTATTGAGAAACCATAACTAAAATGAGAAAAACCTAACTATTACAAGGTGGGAATAATTTCCACAGATTAGCTCACAGAGGGTGAGTGTGGTGAGCGTCCCACTTGATAGATCGTGAAGGTGTATCAGAGCTCCACACCAGCATGGAGTATCAGAGCTTGCTCCACGCCAACCTGATATATAGAGACTTAAAGACCATCATTTATTAGGGGGAGAACCCGAGTTGTGCCTGATTCCCGAGTTACGCCGGTCAGTCAAACACAAACCCCTGAACTAGTTAATCTAAAACCCTTCTTTCATCCAGGGAAGTCATGCTACGCAGTAGCTCATTTATAGCTCATAAGATTAAGAAATAAGCTAAAAAAGATAATACGCTGGATGTACTTTAGGCCTGGGCTTCAGAAGGGCTGAGGTGGGAAGTTGTTGTGTGTCGTCGCTTGCTGCCGTTGACCTAATGAACCCTTCGGACTTTGTTCGCCTTTGACCGGGACATTATATGCTTTGACCGAGCTTCTTTGGCCAATGCTGACCAGGTTGTTGATGATCGTCGTCCGAAAATTGACCACCGTGATCCGTTCATTGATCGTGTGAACTTGCTCCGTTCGTTGAATGTACTCCTTGAACATCGTTGACCGCCGTGCTCCATTCAATGACCATGCTCACTTCATTGATCGTGCTTGCGTTCTTTGACCGTTCAATGACTGTTCATTGATCGTCGTTGACCGTCGTGCACCATTCAATAACCATACAAACTTCATTGATCGTGCTTGCATTCGTTGATCGTTCAATGAATGATTGTCATTGAACGTCGTTAACCGCCGTGCTCCATTCAATGACCATGCTCGCTTCATTTATCGTGTTTGCGTTCGTTGACCGTTATTGATCGTGCTCCATTCGTTGCAACGTGCTCCGTTCGTTGCAACGTGCTCCGTTCATTGACCGAGCTCCGTTCAATGAACGTGCTCCGTTCATTGATCGTCGTTGACCGTGCTCCGTTCATTATCCATTCGATGATTGTTGACCTGTCCGTTGACCGGAATGTCACCCTTGGTTGGATAGCCGTCGTTGACCGGGTTGCCTAAGTTGACCGGATCGCCGTTGATGACCGTGATTGACCCGCTTGTTGACCGGTATGACCATGATTGACCTACTTTCTTTTATTGCCAATGTCCTGGTCGCCGGACGGTTTGTGGCTGAGCTTTTTGTTGCGCATCCCTGTTCCACCTGGAGATGGTGGCGTCGTCGACCAGCTCTACATCTCGGCCGCCGTCCGTCGTCTTAGCTGGATCTGCGTCTCAGCCGGATGTGATTTACGCCCGTCGTCCGTCGATCGGCTGTGAGGGAGCGTCTAGCGCACGTGTAGGCCATCATCGGTCGTCTTGTTCGACAGCTGGATTCTGCAAGTTCCCCGAATCCTTGGCTGGATTTTTCCGCAGAGGAGATCCGATAATGGCAGGGCGGAAGGTTGCGCCCATTCCCCTCGACCTATTGACTACAACTAATGAAACTACTAAAGCAGGAAAGGAAAGAGCGGGGGAGGGTGCCGGACGGCCGGTGGCAACAGCCTCCCCATGATTAGGTTTTAGTTGTACTATGTTTTGGGAAGAACGAGTAGGAGGGAGAGCTTTCTGTTAGTAAATAAGTTGAATTGTAAAAAAAATAATAGTTGTGCTTACTCGTGAGATAGAACTACTATTTCATTGGGTTCTATCCCTTAGAACATGCTGTATAATTTATTATAAATTTTACTTGGATGACACTTTTTTAAAAAAAATTTAAACGTCAAAAAGACGGGGGTTTATAGGGTTCCCTCCCTTTTCCATTAAGATCAATTGCACAGTGTGCGAGTACAACATGAGATGTGGTATAAAACCATTACACTGAGGCGCGCTAAAATGAAATTCTAGTCTACACTCTCAGTGGCTAAAAGATATACACATAAGCCCTAAAAGATATTACAATAATTGTTCAAAAGCCTATGTGGCAATGAGGATGAGAAGG
>JAULKJ010000006.1:7444785-7464439 GCA_032355405.1 Rubia balearica
AGCATCACAGAATGAAAGTGGTAAATGAGAGTTGTAATTCCTGGATAGCCCCATTTCTATAAGGTGGAGGTGTTTGCGTTTGACTCTACCATTTTGTTCCGGAGTTGACGGACAAGAGATTTGATGAAAAATTCCATTAGCTTCCAAACCCGACCACTTTAATGAGGCCTAAATCACTTCATAAATTAAAGAATTAGGATATAAAATACATGATTTCATCCTAACCCCTTAATCGATAAAATGTCAATCCCTGTCCAATTAAGTCCCTAATCTATTACAAAATTAGATTTCGAATATGTTAAAAATAGGGCATAAATTGAGCACATCATTGAGGAATTGTAACTAAATTGGCTGATTTTTGAACATGTATGTTGTTACTTCTACTTCTGCCAAGCAAAAACTTATGTTTCAACCATTTAAAAGTGTCTACAAAGTATTTAGTATGAGCTAAACAGAATAACATTTGTTGCGGTGTTTGTATGTGCTAACTGTGATATGGTTCTTGCATTTTTGGAAGTTGATACTGTCTATGTCTTTGTGATTTTCACCTTTATCGACAATGAAACATAACTCATTATTAGCTACTAATTTCATTGATAATATTGTCCTTACTAAAACCTTTTTTGATTCTCAACTTTTCTAGGTGTAATCTCTGGCTATCAAGTTGACTAGAAGGGGACTTAAATCAAGAGAACTTTGAAGTAAAAAAGTTGTTGAACTTTCTAAAGCAGGTATTGTACTTGTTTTCACTAGCATCATGTATAACTATTCAAGGTTATGTTACTAAAGTTTGCATGAGACTTTATTATTTCTCTTCTCACCTCTAGTATTCTTAAGTGAGATCCACACATAATTACATAAATTAATTCTACAGAGGAACTTGTAAGATTTTTTTCTTTCTTTTTTTGGTCCAAAAGCTTACAAGTTCCTTTGTAGAATTAATTTATGTAATTATGTGTGGATCTCACTCAGATACTCCCTCCGTCCCAAAGTAATTGGCACAATTACTTTTGGATCGGTATTTTATGCAAGATGAGGTGAACGTGTTGATGGAAATAAAGGAAGGGTATTTTGGTAATGAAAGAGTTGACTAGTAGATTTAATCAACATTTTGAGGGATAATATAGTAAATGTATAATCTCTATTATTGCTACTTTAAGTAAGAATTGAATTGTGTCAATTTATGTGGGACAGACGAAAATAGAAATTGTGCCAATTTCTCTGGGACGGAGAGAGTAGTTCTCTTTATGTTTATTGAGCTATTCTAACTGGCAGATCTATTCAACCGGCCTTTATCCTGAGGCATTTAGGGTAACTGATGCGTAATTGTGTTATAGTTATAATCTAATCATCCTTCACTCTGAAACGCAAAATTTATATTTCATATAAATACTTACAAATCTTAAAATTATTAGATTCACTATAAAGTACCACATCAAAATTGAAGGGATGAGCAGATCTATGTAGCAAACTTCTCATTTGATTTCATCTTGTAAAGCTGGGAAGATTAACTGCTAATTGCATTGAAGAGAAGCTATAACTAACACGTGATATACTTAACACCATTCAAGGATTAATATGACCCTAGAATTCTATAGTCTTAAGGTAAGTTTCAACTGAAAAACTTGGAAAAAAAGACAAGGACAATGACTGTCTCTCATAGTGTCCATTTTGCAAAACTAAGATAGCAAGAGGTTCATAAATTTTCTGAGTTTACAAAAAATTGTATTTGAGGGAGTATACACCCTTCCCTCCATGGCTGTAACATATTATTTGTTGCAAGGCTTCTAAAAAATGTGTTGTCTTGCTTGAATTTAATGTGGATCTTACTGAATTGTGATTGATTATGTTGGTGAATTTCATTAGGTTTTTTTGGGATCTTATTTTATTTTATAAGTTGGGAATGTTGTGGAGCAAATTGTGATTTAAGCAGTGTTTTATATTTAAAGAATTAATAAGCATTCTTGGTCATCGTTCGATGTCATAAGATGATGTTAAATGATCTTGATACATACAAGTTTCTACTATTTATTCTTCTTTTATTGTAGAATTATGTCAATGTCTTTGACTGGTGAAGGAGTCGGTGAATCAAATATCTCAACTAAGCGTAAGAGATTGACCTCATTAGTTTTGCAGGTCATGAAAGTGCAGCAAGATTGATCCATCAAGTAATCCAACGTCAATCACAAATGATGCAGAACCATATTTTCCTCTAAAACTTAAGGAGTTTTTTCTGTCTGTACTTATACTGGGATTGATTGTTTCCATTTATTATCTTCATTTTTATTTCTTCTTAAGCTTCTTATGTCTCTACTCATAATGGGATTGGCTGCTTCCATTCACCTTTACTCTAACTCAAGTTCTTCCAAACATGTGGTTTGGATAGAATTAGTGTTATTTTAAGTCAACCACATTTCTTACTTAGGTTATGTTTTCAAAGATCAGCCTTGACTAATTTCAGACATTCTTGTAATATATAGGGATTGTTTATGACATTTGAAAACTAGCATTCTAGATCAAATGGAGTAATGTGATTAAAGAACTTATGTTAGATGATTCAAAAAGTTCAATGTCAACACTTCTGTCTGCAGCAAGGAGACTGCTAAGATGTCGATTGTAAAGCAGCGTAAACAGAGGTGGACAGACCATATAGGTTATTATATTTTAACCTATATGGGTTGAAACATGTGAGTTTTCCCATATAGGTTGGTGTATAGGTTGAAACCTGCGGGTATACCCATTTTGACCCGCAAAATGAGTGATTTTCAACCCGAACCATTTTTTACCCAACCCATTTTCAACTAGTTATAAAATGGATCGAAATGGGTCACACTCTTTTTTTACTACCATAATACCCGACCCGAATTCGACCCATTATCCCATTTTCCACCCCTATAAATAAGTGATAATATTTTATCCAACTAACATCAGAATAACCTTTAAGAGTAGATGAATACCCTTTGTAATTGATACAATAATCTTTTGTGTGCTTAAGATATTTTAAAACTCTCGTAACATCAAGGCAATGCTTCTTGTTAGGATTACTTATGAATCTACTTAACACTCTAATTGCCTAAGCAAAATCTGGATGTGTACAAGTCATGACATACATTAGACTGCCAATAACACATGTATATTCCAGTTGTGATACAACATTTCCCTCATTCTCTACATACTCAAGTTTAGAGTCAATGGGAGTTAAGATCGGCTTGCAATCATAATGATTAAACATTTTAAGGATCTTCTCAATGTAATGAAATTGTGAGATAGTAATGGATCCTTGGTTTTTCCTTATCATAATTCTAAGAATAACATCAGCCTCTCCCATGTATTTGGTTTCTAAGACTCGTTATAAGTCTGAATCAAAAGATTAACATGTCATCGGTATACAAGCAAATTATGACACCTTTATCATTTGAATGCTTACTGTAAATGCATTTGTCTGATTCATTTATTTTGAATCCACTTGCAAATATCACTCGATCAATTTTTTAGTGCCATTGTTTTTTAGCTTGTTTAAGTCCATGTAATGACTTCATAAGTTTACACACTTTGTGCTCTTGTTGAGATACTACAAACACTTTGGGTTGTTTCATATAAACCTCCTCATCCAATTCATCATTTAATAATGCAGTTTTAACATTCATTTTATGAGTAAACCATTTTTTGGATTGATACTAGGACAAGTAGTATCTTCATAGTAACTATTTTTGCTAATGGAGAATAAGTATCAAAGTAATCAAGCCCATATTTTTGTGTAAGCCCTTTGGCTACTAGCTTTGCTATGTACTTATCTATGGTCTCATCCACCTTCAACTTCCTTTTGAAGATCCATTTTCAATCAATTTCTTTGGAACCAGTCAGTTAATCTTTGAGTACCCAAGTATTATTACGTAAGATTGTATACATCTCATCATTGATAGCTTCTTTCCAAAATGGAGCATCGTGAGATGTCATTGCTTCATCAAATGTTCTTGGATCTATTTCAACAATGAAGAAATAGTGCATTTTATTATGTACCTTATACAAGATTAGTAATAAAATCTAAACCAAATTATTTGTCCTTTTAGATCTTTTACTTCTTTTCAATTCGATGACTTCATTTTGTCATTTGGATTGTCTATTGCAGACTCACTAGTCATTTCCAATGTTTCCTGGAATTGATGTAAATCTTTGTTCATCAAAGATTGCATTGATTGACTCTATTATAGTATTCACCGAAATAGAGTCATTTGGCTCAATTACCATAAACTTATAAGTTTTGCGATTGTATGGATAGCCTATAAAAATGCATTCCACACCTCTTTCTCTCCTTTTCTTAGGTTCAAGGAGTCTTACAATGGCTTGGTAACCCCAAGATCTCAATTGATTCTTTTATGCCAATGTTCATATGGGTTATTGAGTTTCTTTTATTAGGAATTGTATTGAGTATGTAACAAGATGTAAGTACAACTTCACCCCAAAAGCCTTAACTAAGGCTTGCAGTGGACATCATGGTGTTAACCATTTCTATCAACACTCTGTTCTTCCTTTCAACCACACCATTTTGTTGTGGTGTGTAAGGAGCTGTCACATCATGTTTGATTCCCATAGTTTCAAGGAAATCATTTTCAAAGTATATAAGGCATTTTATTGACATGTCACATGAAAGTTCAACTTCTTGCTCATGATTGATAACAGTTCCATGGCTTGATCTTTGAAATGTAGCAAATACACATAACATTTTCTTGTACAATCATCAATGGAATTTGCAAAATACTTGTTTCCTCCTAAAGATGGTGTCGCATGAGGGCCACATAAATCACTATCTATTAACTCCAATTTGTTTGTTTTCCTTTCAATTTGTGGAAAAGGTTTTATGGTGATTTTTGTTAACATGGAAGTAGTACATTTTCCATCATCATTTTGCAAACATTTTGGTAAAGATCCACTCTGATCATGTCATTAATTATTTTATAGTGAACATGCCCTAGTCTAATATGCCACAAAATAGAAGAATACTCGATAATGTAAGCAACAAATGCATTCATTTTATTAATAGGCGTAACATTAAGCTTGAACATCAAACCATAGAGATACCTTTTTAACACAAACATCTCTCCTACGAGATTATAATTTTATCAACTTTCATCACAAGTTTAAAACCAAACTTGTTAAGAAGACCATCACAAATCAAATTCTTTCCAACTTTGGAAACATACAACACATTAGTGAGAGCAAAAACTTTTCCATAAGTGAATTTGAGTTCTATATCTCCCACATTTTTTATTGACGCAGTTGCAACATTTCCCATATAGACAACAAAGTCTCCATCTTCCATATTTTGCAAAGTTTTGAAAAAACTTTTATTCTTGCAAATGTTTTGGCAGCACCAGAATCTGGCTACCAAGCAAAATCTTCATCAACTATGTTGATTTCAGATATCATGACCAAAAGAGGCTTGTCATCCTTCTTCCATTTGAAGAGTTAGAGCCTTGCTTCTTAAGAGCCTACACTTACATTTGTGTGCCCTTCATTTTTGCAATGATATCACTTGACCTTTTTCTTTTAAATATTTTCATGGTCAATGCCATTGTAAACCTATTTCTCAGGCTTGCTACTTTGATCTTCTTCAATCATATTGATGTTGGTGGTTGACTCTTTTGCCTTTATCATCATTTTTTTGTTGAGTATTTTTCTACTGCCGAAACTCTTCTTCAACACGAAGAGAGTTAGCCAAACTTTCAAGTGAAATATCTTCTTTCTTATGTTTAAGATCCCTCTTGAAATATTTCCAAGATGGTGGGAGATTATCAATCGAATCTCTAACTATAATTCATTCATCTGTGTTAAGGTTATGTTGGGAGAAGTGATTTAACATTTTTTTTCCAATTTTTGTAAATTGGTGCATCACTGGTTTGTTGTCTGCCATTTTGTAATTAAATAAATAGACTAAACTATTTTTTCGGTCCCCGAGATACCATTTTTTACCATGTTTTGGTCTCCGAGAGCAAAACCCCGTATAAATGGTACCTAACATTTTGAAAGTGAAAATAATGGTCCCCAAAACCATTTTCTGGGCAGTTTTTCAGTTTAAAATTATAAAATTACCCTTGCATTTTTCGGTCAAAACCGCCCAGAAAATGGTTTTGGGGACCACTATTTTCACTTTCAAAATGTTAGGTACCATTTATACGCGGTTTTGCTCTCGGGGACCAAAACATGGTAAAGATGGTATTTCGGGGACCAAAAAACAGTTTAGTCAAATAAATATAAGCCAAGAATTTCTTACTGGTGGAGACTTCTCTTAAGTATCTTGACTCTAGAATTTTTGAAATCTCCTTTGCAGTCACCATTGAGTTGAAAATATCAAAAAAGTCTAACCATGTCGATGCAAGATCCTTGATATTGCTTGCCATTTTTTATGGGTTGTAAGTAAAGTCTTCAGATTGTAGGTTATAAAATGTATTCCTTACCAATAAAAATGGCAACAAGAAAGCGAGGAGATAACAAACGATGGATACACATTAGTGAATCTTCAAATCACGCACAAAGGTTTATTTATTCCCTTTTCTGTGTAAGTAATACAGAACAAATATCCTATTATGATAAGTTGAAGTTAAAGTTGGAAAAGTTTTCCCTAACTTTCCAACACCAAAAACAACATAATGAAGAGCAAAAACATTAGAGAAGACAAGACATGTTTTTTTTAAAAATTTTCTTGTGTTGTGTTGTGTTGTGCTGTAGTGTATCTTTAGAATGACAAAGGAGAGCTCATTTTTTACTTGTTCAAGAGAACTTGACATTGATGTCTTCTCTTTAAATTTATGACTTGAAAAGCTTCCATAAACTCAAATATAAACGTCTTGATTTCTAGGATAACACACTTACTTCAAAATCCTATCTTTGATTTTTTTTTATAATGATTTTGTATATTAATTGCAAACCATGAATACAATTTCAGGCCCTCTCTTCCAGCTCATTACATCATTTTTCCGCCCATCGCTTATCTCCCTTCTGTACATAAGAAAATTAACTGTATACTTCTTTTAATTATTTCCCCAATATTTTGCTTTCCTCCGCCTCCATTCTGCGTTAGCCATCGCAAATACTACTTCTTTCTACTTCATCCCTTTGAAGATCATTCTGTTTCTCTCATCCCATACATGATATAACATGGCTACCAGTTTCATCACCTTTCCATTCCGCTTCCCGCTAATCATCATCATCAATCCTTTCTTCAATTGTATAAAGATTTTGAATTCAATTCCCAACAGCCCCCCACATGTCACAAACAAATGGTTTACCGTTTCTTGTTCTTCCCCCTCATAAACAACAATGAAGTTGGGCTTCCCTATCTTTGATCTTTAAACTTAAATTTATCACAAGAATTTACCACTTGTTTAGTGTCAAGTAACTTCTGCATTTCATGTCTTTCAATTCTTGAAAATATTTAACAAGGCTTACAACAACAATTTTATCATCTATAATTACACTTCTCCCCCCTCCACCGTCCCTCTCTATCCGTCACTGACACTCAAAAACACAACTGCAAGCCACTTGTAGTCAGAGCCTCATGTTTGTCATTGCTGGATGCTCTGAATAACCAACCTCTAATCAATACCAATTCCTCTTTCTCCTTGAGCTTGTTATCTGGCTCAATAGAACCAGAGTCAACATATTCACCCCCATGTGAAAAACTCCTCTAAATTAATTAATTTAAGATCTCCGCCATCATTTTGATCGTGCAGTGGAAAAAATTGTGTTCATTTTTTGTCCATTTCATTTCTAGTGCCCTCGTGCTTAATAGCATGCAGTTGTTGTCCTGAAAATTTGCAAGGAATATCTTAGTCCACTTTTACAGACTGAGGAATAAAAGACATCTTGTGCATTGGTCGTATTGAAAATACATTTTGTTTTCTATAGAGAAAACACTTGAGTAATCCTAGTTCCCTGGTAGGTAATGATATGATCCCCACAGTTTGAAAGTGCAGATATACCCACAATTGACGTTAACCTGTAAAACTTAAACCATGCGATCGATGACTGACATTGACATAAAATTCTTCGATGTTGACTTGGTATAAAATGACAAAATTACCCCATAATATGTTATGTCTTATTCAAATGCATTTTCCCCCTTGAACAACGTGGACCTCACGCTATTCCCTTCCATAAACATTGCCTCATAGCGATTAGGAAATGATGTGTGGGACAGGGGAATGTAGGAATCCAACGTAAACTTTAGCATTCTCTATGAGTTGCACAGAAGCAGGCGAAGAAGGAGTCCAGGTACTTTATTTGATAGGAATTGTGTTCGTGGTATGAACTCTAGGTGAATTTAGGGGGTGAATTGAATTGAGTATTGGAGGTTTTGGTTGGGTGAAATTAGAATTGAATTGATTTGACTGGTGATATGATAATTGATCTTTGTATCTCAATGAGCTTGTATGGTAACGTCCAGTCGCAATGTGAACAGAATCCGGTCTGATCAATTTATTTGCAAAGTCTATGCAATGGAAACAACAATATTCGTGTAAAAATTTGATAGAAATTTGGGCCGACCTTTTTTATTGATGTTTAGTTCATGTAGGGGTGGCAAATGTGCTGAAAGGGGTCAAATATGGTTGGGTAATGTGGCTAATTAAAAAATATGGATATAACTCATTTCAAAAAATAGGTCGGGTCAAAATGGGTTGTATTAAAATAGGTTGGGTTGAAAATTGAAATCCACTCAACCCCCGGGTCAAAAAATATTTAACTCACGGGTCTAAATGGGTAAACCTGTGGTTTCAACCCATACATGAACCCATATGGGTTTATAAACCAACCCACATGGGCATAACCCGAGGGTTAAAAAACCTATATTGACCTATATGAGTTTATATACAAACACATATGGGTAAACCCACGAGTTTCAACCCATATTTTGACCCATATTGATTTATTTACCAAACTATATGGGAAAACCCGCGGTCAATCCGCATACCCAACCCACCCAACCCATATTTTTCAATTACTCATTTGAACCATGACCCATTTAACCCATTACCCATTTTACCCACACCCACCCGGGTTTAAAAATAGACAACCCGCTTGACCCACGGGTTGCGAGTCTACTTTTCCATCCCTAAGTTCATGGGTGGCAGCGGTGGGTTGTGGCGGATGCACTTGAACAAGAAAGAGAGTGCGTTAGTGCATTTCCGGTGAGACCTTTAGAAAAGGGAAGTCCATATCGACAATCTAAGTAAATTTGCAACTGAATTAATGCTTTTTGGTCATGGAAACGTTGCAACCCCAAATGGTTGCAATTGTAAGCTCAATGGCTTTGATAGTACTAAATTCCTTTTTGTCGCTTGTTAGCATTCTTGGATTGTTGAGGCGGTTGTTGAAAATGATTGTAATTGATATGAGTTTATTTAATTGAAACTTTGTAGATGTAAGGGTTTTGAATTGTATTTTGTAATGTTATTAGTGTGGTTTGAAGTATGTAGTCTTAGTGTTTTTATTTGAACTTTGTAATGTTAGGTGTTAGTGTTGTTGGAGCTATGTAGTGTGATTGGTGTGATTTGAACTATGTAATCTTAGTGCTTTGATTTGAATACTATGATTGAAGTGGTTTAATCCTAGTTAGTAAGTTGTTCTAGTTGTTAGTATGCCTTTAAGTGTCCATTATGAAAAAAAAAATTACACAAAAGAGAAGAATTAGATGATCATACACATCTCGAAAGGAAAGAAAGAGTATTAGCATTGATAACATGTATGCAGAAGAAATAGAAGACTACATTTATATAGATTGATAATAGGGCATTCAATCATGAATGAGTCACCATACGTTTTTAAAAAGAGGTGGACATCCCCAAATATTCAGTGAGCCAAAAATGTACAAAAAACTCACTCATTATCCTCATTAACAGTATTGCACATCTGGAAATCCAAAGCTAGGAGGTTCCAACATTTTATTTAACACATATAGTGGCACAATTCAAGCCGATGAAAAATCCACAAAATAAGGCCACTTGCAAATCAATCTTCCCTAATTTAAGCATGATGTTAAATACACAAAAGAGGTAGATACAAACTCAAGCACTGTCTTTTAAAGGTGGTTGATAAAGGCTTTTCTTAGTAATTTTGGTGGTTTTATTTAACACAAGACTTGGTGGTTGGAAGCTGGATGCTTTTGGTTTCCCTTTCGGCTTCTCGAAAAAACTAGGAGCCAAAGTTATTCCCAACAATATCTCGACCCTAGGGCTTGCAAAAATTTTCTCCCCACACAAGGTTTTTGACAGACTCCACACCAATTTCTGAGTTGTGGTTGGGGAATTTAGGTGTTTCTTGGCTAGGTTTTAAGAACTGAACGAATATAATGCATGTTTATTATGATAGAGTGATCCAATTTTCAACTGAACTCTCTTCACCCAAAAAAATCATGGTAGTAGCAAAAAAAAGTGCATAATAAAGATCTTGAAATAGAAATAAAAATTATATTGTAACTGAGAATATTATTTCTTTGGATCATCTGGATTGAGTACTGGAAGATTTTCTAGTGGCTTTCCATCCGCGGGGTTGAAAATTTAAGGTTGGAAGGTAGATTTGTCTAAGAAAAACCAAAAATATTGGGATTCCGTTATCATTTTCTTTGGGGAAAACAATAGGAGACTGGAAAACTAGAGTTTTGAACTAATATTACCTCGGCTGTGAAGTTGTAAGACAATTGTGCTGTGGATTGTTGATCATTTGTATACTCATTCATGTAAAGGTTTTCTTCAATGTCCACTACAAGAAGCAGCTCTTTTTACTCCAGTGCTATAGGTTTTTTACCTTGATTATTTTTCTAAAAATAAGCGCAGTAAAAAGTATACATTTTACCTCGGTTCACAACTGTAATAAAAAGTATTGTTACCTCAATTTTTTCTAAAAATAACCTCATGTAAATTTTTTTAACCGACATCGACAACTGAAAACTGATCGGCGTTTGTCTTCATGGCATGTAGATGGCTAGATAATTAGTGTTGTTGGTCGCTATCGACTACTGAACCGATGTTGGTTGCAACCAAGTGCTGATCTGATGTCGACCACAATCGATTTAATAACCGATGCCAGTATTCTCTCTATTTAACTGTCAGTATGGTCAACATTAGCAATGAAATGTGTTTGAGGTTTGGTGATGTCGGCTATGTAAATGACCAACGTCGGTGGATTAGAATTTTATAGTTGTTCTGTACCGATGATAAAGTCGATATCGATTAGTGCCTATTAGTGTTCTCTACACCAGGTTTCAAGGAATGAACCATGTAATCAACATGGCTGTGCCAGAAAATTGGCGGGCACGGTCCGTGCCAGCCTGTTAACTAGGGTTTTAACCAACGGGTTATTTCCTTCTCTTTCTTTCTACTATAAATATAACTTGCGGGTTATTTCATAGTTGTTTCCTACCGTGATAAAGTCGATATCGATCAGTGCCCATTAGTATGCTCGAGACCAGGTCCTAAGGAATGAACCATGTAATCAACATGGGTTGTGCCAGAAAATCGGCTGGCACGGAACTAGGATTCTAACCAGTGGTTATTTCCTTCTCTCTTCCTACTATAAATATAACCTTTGTCCATTAGATAAAGAGAGAAGGCAGATCTGAAGTAATTTCCATAGGGTTTTCTCCTCTCCCTTCATTTATTTCATCTCATTTATGTCTTTCTAACCCAAAATTGTTATGGGTCTTGTTAGATTAGAGTAGTTTAATCACTTGAGAGCATTTGCAATCATGTTTGACAAACATTTTGTGAGATTCTTAGATTCATTTATCTTTTATGCCTTTATTATCATTGTTACTTGAATTTAATGCTTATGATTATGCATGAATAATGCTAGTGTGTACAACTAATTGAGATTATTGCATGATTTAGTGCTAGACTCAGGAATGAAGCCTGGAGTATTTTGTATTTTTGTTGGATTTAGTCAGAAGTCAATGTGAACGTTGTGTTTGGAAGAGACAACTAGGCATGATTCTTGGTTCTTTGATTGAATTAGGCTAGAGGACTTAAGAAGTTACTCGACCACATACTGTCAGTAATGTTATTGATCTTGTTGGGAGCGTAGTCTAACTCTGAAGGTCATATTTCGTTGTTTGTGGTAAACTAGGTCAGATAAACTCCTAGGAGGTAATCAGTGGAATACTAATGCTCTAAGTCGTGGATGTGCCGTAGAGTGAGTTTTCACGGTGGAGGTCATGGCGAGTCATGCTACTCCCGTGTTTAATTTACTGCGGGTTGGAATCGGATTTATTAACAACGAGAGTGAGGCTAGAGGTGGTCAGTGATAATGCACCTCTAGTTATATCAGAAGGAGGTGAGAGTTTGACGAGGGGGCAGAATAGAGATATTAGTCATCGTTCCAATAAATCAACCTCTGCACATCGTGTGATAAAGTATAAGGTAGTTAAATTGGGATTTCGTGAATAGGAATCGAGGATGAAATCTAAATGTAAAATATGTGACGCAAATGCCTGCAAGGATCGTTTATATCATATTTACATTGTTGTTTAGTTTAGCATTCTATTTAGTTGATAGATTAATTACTCAAACACCCCCCCTGGTTACCAACACACACACACACTTGGTGACACTCGTGTGTGCGATTATGCCAAAATATCATTTAAACCCCTTGGTTTCTGTAGACGACACCCAAACTTACCGTCAGCTACTATCATGGTGGTTTTCCTTGGCCTGTTGTAGCAGATTCATTGTTTGCACTAGTTGTTGTGTACGATTCTCTTTAGGTTTATCTAGCTGGTTTATTGTTTGTCGGCTCCACCGTGTATTTAATTCCTTATTTGTGTGTTTTTTGATTGGACGGTGGTTCTAGAGTAGTTTCTGGCCTTTCTTGAGGACCATTAAAACCTAGAAAGAAAAAATTGTCCCCCACAGATGGCGCCATTGATGCAAGGGGACCCTTCCAACAATGATAGACTTCTGGATCAGTCTGACGAGTTCTACTCCTCCGAGCACCTACGAGAAATTTCGGGGGATGTCCCTCGGAGAATGCTCTGACGCTCCATTTAGAATGAGTGTTTTGTTTTTCATATCGTGTTGAAAAGCTGCTTACTTTGAACTTTTGTTTTACATATTTCTTTATAGCCCTCTGGATCGTGTGATCATGGTTGTCGTGATGTGCTCCACTCTTATAGATCGTGGTATAGTAGAGGGTGTCATGGTAAGTGGTGCTTCTTCACTTTTTCTGGGATCGGTTATCCGACAGCAAAATGAGCTTAGTTCATTTTCTAGTGGTTAGCAAATCGAGGTGGTTCTTATGCTAGGGCTTCATGGGTCAAATTTATACCACCAATATTAGTGAAAGATAAGGAATATTAGATTTTGTTCTCTAGAGTTTAAAAGAAAACTAAACTGAATACAAAATAAGAGTATTGAAAAATTGGAAAAATATGAATTAATTAAGCTAAACTACACAAATTAGTTTTTTTGTTAAATTGAACTGAAATGAAACGTAGACAAACTTAATTGAATTAATATTTGGTTTGAAGGAGAGGGCGCATTAGTGCACGAAGGAAATGGCGCTACGTCCCCCATGAGGCGCGCACCACAAATACAAATCCCACCTTATCCAACTGTGTAGAGAGATGAATCCAACCAAAAACCAACTCTTGGAAGATTAAAAAACAGCCAAATGGGAAAGAAGAGGGACCTCACCTGATCAATCAATGGGGAGAAACGAAATCCAGAGACATGAACACTTCTGCAGCCGCCTCTCCTTCTGTTCCTGCTCTCTTCCCTGCTACCAAATGCCACCATCTTCATCATCATCATCAAGATCATAACCTCATCTTCCATGTATCCAAGACCTCCTCATCCTTCCTTCAACTCATCCGCCCCAACAGGAATTTCCTCATTCGAGGTAATCCGGCCCCGTTTTCCCCAACTTAACTGCATTTCAGTTCAGTTCACCAGTTACGATGATACCCTGGCTGAAACCCGTGGTTCCAGTTCAGATCATTTCAGCATATAAAAACAAGACCTAAATATCCTAATCTTGTTGCTTACTTAGTTGCATTACACTTTTGTTTTTGTTATGAAAGATGGTGCATACATACTTATTTAGACTCATGTGGATCGCAGTTGCTAATGACTCGAACCAAACTGAAGTGCCAACTGCAGAGGGAGTTTCAGAAGGGGACAGAATTGTGGACAGCATGGACTTCGGGCAGCTCTGCGACGAGTTTGAATGCATCAGCAGCCCCTCTGTGGAAGCCACGGCTAGGCAACTCGTTCGCGACATCCTAGAGCTTCGACAAGGCAACCGCGCCCTCGGGGTTTTCGCCACTTCTGTCAAATATAAGGTGCAGTTGTAGTAGTGTAGCTTCAAGACTCAGTTAATACTGTGCTACCAAGTAGTATTTCACTGGTAAATCTAAGGAAAAGGGAAATGCAGGATCCTGTTCGGAGTTTTACCGGACGAGACAAGTACAAGAGACCATTATGGGCTACTCAAGCTCTAGACAACCCCAAAGTGGTGAACTTTCTCTCCATAAATCTGTCATGGTTCAAATTCTCATACTATAGTATGCTACCCTTTAATCTTAGCTTTAGTTTTCTGTATGTGATTTGTTGGCAGAGTTTGGTATTTTTGATAGCCTATAAGCACGCAGAATAATTTTTTGTTCTCTATATTTGGTAGTATATCTGTTTGATTCATTCTATTTCATAACGGGTTATTTCAATTTGTCTCTTATGTTTGACTTCTTGGTGTGTTTAGTTTTCGAATGTTACCAATTCATGATAAAATCGGCCAAAAGGACAAAACCCGCGCCTGTATACTGATCATAAGGGACTAAAATAACTGGTGTAGAAGTACAAGGGATCAAAATGACTGAAATAAAAGCACGAAACCGGCTAATTCTCCTTGGTTTCAGGCTAATGTGTTGATACTTGCTTGCATTTTGTATCTTCAGACTGTGCAGGAGATGGTGATGTTGACGAGGAGTTTGCTAAGTATCAGATGGACACTAACGGGAAAGCCTAAATCCCTAATTGGAGGAGACTTGGTTGTTAAGATACACTCAAAGTTCATTCTGAACCAAATCAGTGGCCAAGTCATTCAGCATGAAGAATTGTGGGATCTGTCTGCTTCTTCATTCCTTGCTCAAGCATACTTCTGGGCTTCACGGCGCCTCTTTGCTGCATCAGAAGCAGGAAAGGATGTCAGGGATTATGTTAAGGACCTAAGCAACAGACTCACAACAGAAAACAAGAACAACGTCGAGATGTATCCAGATCCTTCGGGTGATCCAACAAAGGTACGACTCTTTGTTGAATACGATCTCATTCTTTTCTTGATTCTGTAGCTGACCTATATGTTGGTGTATGTTTTTCTTGATGATGCAGTTCTTCCAACGGGATGATGACTTCCAAAGAGATGTCTATCAAATTGCTTTGTTCCTTGCTGTCATATATTTCATTGTTGAGTTTCTGAAGACAACCTTATAATACCATGATACTGTCTCAACTCCATGTGTTGTACATTTGAGTTTTGGTTCATTCCGAACCAAAATTTCAACCCTGCTTAAAAGCATACTTAGACTGTAAAGCTAAATTTACATTGTTCTCACAAGATTGCTACTCTTGTATTGCATCTATATGGTAGATAACATCAAATCATAGGTAACACCTTTTGCAATGGAACGTGTAAAACTCACTGATGACAACACGTGTTACACAAGGTTATACCAAAAGTGTCGTACAAGATCTTGTCACGAGTGAATGCGTGCCAAGAATGTACCGAGAGGAGTAAAGCATAAGATAATATATGTACTTTTAACAATGAAAATCTGTACACAATTTGAAGTTCGACAAATGTTCCCTATCTCTGTCTAATGTAGGATTCCTCAATCATCAACGGAATCAAACATCTAAGTAAAAAAGTACTGTTCAGTATCAACCTCTCAATTCAATCCTTTTGGAGGGCCTATTTTCTTTTTCTTCTTTATAAGAACGAAACCGGAAAAAAATTGCTACTGCTCACAAGTAAATAACATACATGTTCATGTCAAGAAAGAAGAATATGGCTCAAAGAATCATTTAGAAGCTTCATGTGAACAAGTATCCATGGTGCATTTTGCAACACACCTGCTCGCTGGTGGTCACAAGGGAAAGAATAGCAGGATGGGGATTAGAAGTACTAATCCAAAAAACTTCCCCATATGTAAACCACTAGCTGAAGATAGATCCTGGGAGCCGACTTCATATGTATTTCCCGACTTGTCATCTTTCACTTTGATGTTTGAAGAGCCTGTCGCAAGATAGCATTAAGACTTATGCAAATTGCCCAAAAGAACTCTTAAGTCTTAAGAAAGAACATATGTTGAACATCATAAATGCACCATATCACAATCTGTAAACCAGAAAACAGCCAAACTGAAAAAGGCTTGACACATGGGATTTATGCAGTGATATGCCGTGTGTGTATGGTATATGCCTCCACACTGAAATGGTTTAAAAACCTATAGGACGTATTTGTGATAAAAGATTATAGCCAGAGAAATTCCTTAATAAACCTGATTTGACTAGGAATATTTGTGTCACATTTAGATGTACTCTTCCTAGTTTTTCTGGGATCAGATTCTTCGACTGCATGGAGATACCTAAAGACAGTTCATCCCAAACCTAAGGAAAAAGGAAAGGGATAAGTGCACTTACAATTATATTCAGCCCATCCAACAGTTTGATTTTCAAGATCATACACCACAAGCTTGTTGCCAAGTACCATATCTGCACAGGGAGAAAGATGAAGTTATCAGGCTTACCAACATGCCATTCCAAATCAATATAAACGTAGCTTTGAGCAATATGCATGATCATTTTTCATGCAAGTTTACCCGTGAAAATTACTGGATCCACCACAAATAATTCAGGCAGATATGCATTTACTCTTACCAAGAAAAGAAAGAAAAGGAATTGCAATGATATGTACCTCCAAGAAGAGTCACTTCCCTTCCATCTCTTGTCTGCATACCCTTAGTCTGCCATCCGATGCACCACTGATTGTCCTACAACATCAAATAAAAGGAATAATAAGCTCAAGTTCCCAACTTTATGAACTTCAGCCAATGAAAAGCAAATCTGCATCTGATTGTAGACGGGCAGCCAGAAATACTCAAGATGTGCTCTTTAATCCCTTGATTATAGGCGCATATGAGATCTCTTATACAGACTGCTAACATTTTTACAATTAATGCTAAGGTACCAATTGAGAAGATGCAAATAAAAAAAAAGGAAAAAAGAGAATAATGCTGAAAGGAACATGGGTAGAATATTTTCAGGACAGAGTATAGCCGAAATTTACAGCAAAGGTTACAGAATTCTACAATTTAAAGGCAACTGGAAAAAGATAATCACCAGGATTCCAAAATAAGAAAATTGACACTAACCAGAAATTTAGTTTGAGAGACAGTATCATCATGGGTAAAAAAGATAGCATGAATATGAGCTTTATCTTACTAAACAGAATGCATGTATAAATATAAGAAACAACTCATTATAGATGAAGTTTGAAGATAAACATTTTGCTTCAAAAACATGTTTATATGCAGTCTCATAAGGAATTAAAAACCAGGTAGATACAGTTTTACTCTTGGTCAATGTAACAAATACATACATTGAGATCAAAGAGATAGTCATGGGGATAAACCGTCAGTGAGATTGAATCCTCAAAGTGAAGATTGACAACTGGAAATCCATCATCAACGCTGCATAAACCCAAGTAAAAGAAAAAGGTGAATCATGAGCAGCAGAAACTTGATCATCATGTAGCGACAAACAACAATAAACAATAAGCAGCAGAAACTAAAAAGACGACTTTCTCAAGTCAGAATAGAGATATTTTCCACTAAAAAAAACAACAGAAAGATTTAATGTCTCGTTATTAGGAGAGTCCCAAAAAGGATATCGAAATTCTAAAGTCCATCAGGTGATGTTCTCCAAGTCTTTCACTATCTATTTACACTCTTAATTTGCCAGATATCACCACTATATGTGGAAGTATTCTGCCACCAAATTTATGCTACAGCTACAACACACCTCCACCCTCCATTGACTCGATGTTGCAACCAACACAAAGATATGCTCAGCGCAAAATGTGAATATTTATTCCTACAATCTTACCCACATACAAAATTGCAGATTCATAGATACACTTGTTAATGAGCCAAGTAACAGGCCTTACTTTCCACTATAGACGAAACACTTGAAGTCTTCCTCAACTGTATGGAATTTCAAGTCAGGATGTGATGCCATAATCTGAAAAATAGAAGGAAAAAAAAAGAGACTATAAAAATGGCAAGATAAACTGATATCTGAAGTTAGGAGAATGAATATGCAAGTGAAACCATTTTATCACAAATTTCTGAAGCATATAAAAAAGCAAGCTTAAAATTACCTTTTTAATAAATGGAGTATAAATGTCATCTGGAAGATACGCCAATGTTGTACCACTATCAATGATTGTGCCACTTCCAGATCCTTCAAGAAAATCATTGGGAAGATCTAAAATTTCACCACCAACCTCTATCGCCTTTAGATTTACATTATAATGCGGCCTGCAATAGCACTACTACAATTAAGGACCGTAAGAAGTAACCAGACAACTAGGGCAAATGTCTATAACGCAAAAAATGATGATCCTGTATAGAGATACCTTGCAAAGCATATCAATTACCTGAATTTAAAGCTAGACTACAATAAAGAAAGAAACTTGATGCTCATCTAGACTCTAGAGTTGGGTAGACATAGCTCAATCCAAATTCATTTCTTAAGTTAACTACTTTACAGAACCAAGCTTAACCAACATTTCAGTTCACGAAAAGCTACTTTGAGTCAGTTTGAATAACAGTCGAGCTAAACTCAAACACAATCTTAAGCTCATCAATATTATCATCCATGTTTCTAAACTACAAATGTTCTGCTTTGTTATGTTCTTTCTAGTGTCCACAATATTTGAACTCATGACCCTATTTCATGTTGCTATTAAAAATAGCTTATAATCAAGTTCATCAAGATAACCTTCCAGAGAGTGAGGAGCTGTATGTGGTAAAAACAGAGAAAACCAACGAAATAGTGCAGGCTCGAAAAAACATAATTCGTCTGATTGAAATTGCTGAAGAATAGAAATGCTGGTGGTGTTATATTTCAGGCCGAACGAAATTTTGTTCTTCATGCATATTGCATGTAAATAATGGTGTTGCAACATACAGAAGCTTCTTCAGCTGTACAGTAAATGACTAAACTTCCAAGCGGCCATAAAATACGTGACAGCAACAAAAACCAAACCTTCATACCTCAGTGCAGGCAACTACCTTTAACCAAGGCAACAATCCACGCATACAAAATTCTACTCATGGTCAGAATGTGATGGTCTAATAATGTTTCTTAATTTAAGAAAGTGAGTTTTAATTAGAGTTCCATTGCATGTCCATGACTACTTGTGTTCAGATGAAATTGTTGGAGTTCCTTTTCCAAAATAAGAATTTATTTGAGCACCTGTTTGTGATTTAGGAGCAAAAATCCTTTCAAGTCCATGGCCCAATCAACAAAATAAGAACAGCCTAAGATCATCCGATTCTAAAAAGAAAAGGAAAGATCTTTTAGCTCGTGGCATACATTCTCCAGGT
>JAULKJ010000006.1:7508141-7518628 GCA_032355405.1 Rubia balearica
CGCTGGGCTACCGTGAATTTACCTCCTCCACCAAGGCCTGTGGTGTCGGGCAGGTGGGGGCGCTGCGGGCGAGCGTTGTCGCCTTTTTTGGTCCAACAATAAACTATTATATGCTTTATCACCTGATATGGAGAGGTTGATTCAAGCATGAGAAAAGTGGTTATATTACCTTATATAATTAAGAGCCAATATAACCTTCTGGTGATTGAAATTGTCAATAATACTCTAGATAATAAGTAAAAGTACAAAAATACCCTATCCTGCAACTTTTAGAGAGATTTCGTGAAAAGATATTTTTGCCCTTCTGGAAAAAACCAAAAAATAGGGAATGATGGTATTTCCATTAGCGTCATTAATACCCCAATTATTTTTGCTGCGCCACCGCCTATCACCGTCCGACCGCCATTGCGCCGCCGCCAGACCACCATTGCACCGCAGCCGTAACAGGTAGGGTTAGATCAGCACATTATGAAATCTGATAGGGTTAAATCAACATACTCCTAAAACTTATAGGGTTATATCAGCACATTCCCAAAAAGTATTGGGTTATAGCTGCCCATACTATAAAAACAAAGTGCCATACAAGTACAAAATCAACGCCAATCGCACGCAACCTTCATTTCAACCTCTTCTACCGATCACCGACGTTCCAGAGTGTGATTCTGATGGCGAAGAAGGAGCTTTGGCGAGGTTGACACAACAGACATGAAGTGGAGGTTCGGGAACCCTTCAAAAATGGTATATTCATTTGAATTTCTCTTAATTCACTAGATTAATGTAATATTGAGTTTGATTGTGTTATTTTCTTTTGCTTCTCGTCATATGAATAGAGATACGAGGTATGTATGGTATATAATATAGGGGTTTTCATGGTATTTTTTTTATTTAGTTGTGTTTAGTCTGGATTGATGATTGGATGATCCTTAGTGTTGTGTGTAGTTGTTATTTTGTTGTGTTCTTCGACCTAGAGTTTTTAATATTGATGGGTTTTGAAATGAGGTTAAGATATGTGATAATAGTGTTTAATATGAATGAGAGTGTTATGATGTCGAATTTTATGGTGTATATGATGTTTTTATGATGTGGCCAATGATGTTGTGGTCACCCGTTTGGGCCTATCGAGTGTATTTCCATGCACTTTATATTGATATAATTCTACACTTTTTACAAATGTGTTGATATAACCCTATTAGTTTTAGTAATGTACTGATATAACTCTATCAATTTTCATAATGTGCTAATATAACTTCACCTGGTCAAGCGGTGGGTAAGAGTATAGTTGTCCACCCAAATTCATCTTTTGGTTCGGGGATATTTTTGTCATTTTAGGAGAGGTCAACAGTCAGAAAAGCATAGCCAAGACCAGAATGTCCACCAAAGAGTTATATTGAACTTTCATCAACTAGGTAGTTTTTTTTTTTTAATTTTCGATTATAAGAGAGTTATATTGACACTTTCTCAAATATATGGGTAGTAATAGGGTTAAATGGGTATATTGCCCTTCAAACATCTATTGGTTCTCCGAACCGCCAGTGGAGCACGAGTAGGCAAAGAAGACGTCTCTATTTAGATGTTCCTTTGGGTGATTTATTAATAAAGCATATCTAATCAGTTTATACGCATATCTCATCTATATGCATGTTATAAGCTGAAATTTTGCTTTAGTTGCTTGATCGATCTGCCAAAGTAAAACACAACCATTATCAATAGTAACTATGTAGAGGAGAGCCTGCTGATTTTCCAAGGCATTCGACCATAATCAGTAATCCATGTTCATCTCTTGCTATTATGACTATGCCACATTGCTCTTCTAAGATGCATCAAAATACGATCATATTCCGCTACTGTAGAGGTAGGTAAAAACGGAGGAGCACAAAAACTACAGATGGATTTATGTTGAATTAATATATATCACCAATCACTGGTTACACAAAAAATTGATAGCTACTCCATTTAATGAGCCTACTGAGATAGTAAACACATTTACCCTAATACTATTACAATCCTGATATTCCTATGCTTTCCTAGCATCTGTTCAGCACAAGTGGAAGCTTCCGAAGCTCCTCAAATGCATGCATCGTCTCTGCATCAAATCCTCCAGCAAACTGCACAAGTTTACACACGTGTTGTGAGCTCAAAAGTCAAAATACAACACCCTCTGTGCAGAGGTGAATATTGCTCAGAGAAGATTTTGAAACTTTGAATGCGGACAGTGTAGAGTTTACGACAAGTTAATACAGACGACAACATAATGGTTTTGTGGCAAGGAAAAACAGAACCATTTTCAGTATAATTGCCAAGGTACAAAAAGTCTTTTTGGCTGGAAACAAACCACTTCTATTGGAAAGAAACTTGACAAAAATGTGAGTGAAACTTCTAAGCCATAAAAATCGTTTAATCTGACAGAAGACTGTAATCAGTGACACTGTAACAGAACATTTGTGACAAAGACAGTAGTGTACCAAGTGTTGCGCAAGTAGCAGCTGCCGGTTGATGCTCAGAGAGTAATAAATAATGACCAAACTTAAGTGACTCAAAATCCAACAGCTAGGAAGTACGTGAAATTTCACCAAATATAAGAGAAATGAAAATGACTTTTCATTGTTTAAGTGGTTGATGATTGCATAGGACATCTCCACCAATCACTAACTTTATGCTCAATAAATTGGTACTCTTATTCTTATTCTTGTCAATCATGTTACTTGTTCATTGACGGGGAAACTAGTCCGGCAAGTATTCAATAAGTCAGAAACCCATTTTGACAATGCAGAAGGAGCTAAGTGAAAATAATGGGACAAATAATATGATAAACCAACCTGGTGGATCCGGAAAGCAAATCTAACTCCTTGCAACAACATATAATCCAGGGAAGAGTCCTTTTCTGATGTCCCCTTACTCTGTAGTTCCAAAGCTACCCTTTTCATGTACATTTTTGCCAGTTTCACCGAGGCAAATTTTATCTGCATTTCAGGAGTAAAACTTGTTTACAAAAGTAGAATGAGGAGCGGTAAGGTTGTAAAAATAGATTGTTTTTCCAAAAATTTCCATTTGGCAATGATTTTTTGCAAAGAATGTTTTTGAAATTATGAAAGATAATAATAACTCCTTACTTTGCTTAGTATCCCATTGTCAAGCATCCAGTCAGTCGGAATTTGGAACTCCTTGCAGCGCCGAATTAACAAATCTCTCATTCCTAGTAGATTATAAACCATGCGCTCCATCCTGCCATGACAAAGTAGACAGCGTAAACATATTATCAAAAATCATGAAAAGAAAAGAGCAGATACATGCTGCTCATGAACATAATGTCTTACTTTTCAGACAAAGCAACTAGTTTCCTCAATGCTGTGTCACATGACAGTTGAGGATCATCAGTATAGTGTTCAATTTCATGCTCCAAGTTCTTTAGATCTCTATACCCAAATGCAGCCTCACGTAGTGTGTCGGCCTTTTTCTCTGGCCATTCAAAATGCTTTAGAACTGCCCTCTCATCGACCTTGAAGATAGTCACACAAGCACAGGAGGAGTTAATAAGTGTGAAAGCACAGTACAAATCATCTTACACTCAAGGATCCCAGAAAGATCAGACTTCACAGTTGGTTAAAATTTATGCTTCTATTCAATTTCTTCTTGCTCTTTAAGGAGAACAAAGAGCTCAAGTTGTAAGCTAAATGTCATGTTGGATACAATTAAAAATAACTGCATTACAGCCAACAATCTTGAAAAGAAATATATAAGTACTAATATCATCAAATACTCTTCATATCTACAATTTATGATTTCAACCTCTCTATGAACTTAGAGGAAATTCAGCGTGGAGAATTTGAAAGCATTAGTAGAAGTGCACATGGTTAACTTACAAGAAAAGAGAGCTCGTCATCTAGCCACTTGACGAATGATAATACATCCTCAATGCTCTGATACATGGCACTATTCACCTCTTGTATGAGGGAATTCACAAATTCTCCTTGAGTTTCTACATCTGCCTTTATCTGGTAGTTGACAAATTTGAAGTTAGTATCAATATATTAATGAATAAAGAAGTCCTATCATGCTTATCAGCTTTAGATGAGCTAAAAACTAACCAGTAGTCCCAGAATAATAGAACAAAAGCAAACTCTTTTTTGACAATGTACCATAATTGCCATTGACATTAGACAGAAAGAAGAGAAACCAAGAA
Source organism: Rubia balearica (assembly GCA_032355405.1). Classification (NCBI taxonomy): domain Eukaryota; kingdom Viridiplantae; phylum Streptophyta; class Magnoliopsida; order Gentianales; family Rubiaceae; genus Rubia; species Rubia balearica. Next base: position 7,512,322 of record JAULKJ010000006.1, read on the forward strand.
TAACTCACTGCAAGCAAGTATGAGGATCGATTCTCTATCTCTCCAATCATGCTGCTGCGCATGTTCACAACATCTGAGGCATCACATGTCCCCCCATTTAAAGAATCTTTCTTGGAATCTCTTTTCATAAGAGAATGATAGAATTCAACAACTTGTGGAGCTCGCTTCACCTTTCCTGTCACACTTCCAGCTAAAAGCTTAGGAGGAGGTGGTGGAGGGGGAGGTACAGGTGGTGCGGGTGGAATTTTAGAAGGAATTTGTACTTTCTCAGCGCTCAGAGCAGAGCATGAAGGTCTTGGAGGAGGATTGGGAATTCGCAATGCCCTTTTTTCTACAGCCATAGAAGCTGTCACTGAACAACAAACATCTTTGGAGATACTAAGGAAGTCATCTGTTTGAGTCACTGTTTGATCTAAGGACTGGACTTCCTTCTCTGCTTCTGCTTCCTTGAAGCAAATAAAACCATCAGTCTGTCTTCTCTTATTCTCAAGCATAAAACCTTCAGAACAGAATTTTGACCCGCTTATCGAGTGCCTCCTCACAGAATTCTGAGCAATGTCCCAACTAGGATTCCTGAAATCATCGTTACAATCAACTTGTCGCATGTCTTCATCAGTAATAGGCCATTTCTTTAGCTTCTTAATAAGGTTTAGCCTTAATTTGCTGCCATAACCAGAGTCACCATTAGGTTTCTGAGACGATAAGCAAATTGACTCCCTAGGCCTCTCAATGAGACAGGGAGAAGACAAAGTATCAGGGTTCGAGTTCTGTGAGTTGTGCAGCTCATCTCGCAGACATGAGTTAACCCATCTCAAGTAGGCAAGCTCCTCAACCTCATGAAGCCTACTCATTTGAAGACCTTCAACTTGTTTGCATAAATCTTCATTAGTGTATCTAAGCAAGGAAGCCTCCTCTTTAATTTTCTCCACAGTTTCAGTCTAAAAATAACAAAAACAACTGATTACATCACTCAGAACACTCAACCAAAGGCATGAATATTATGCTAAGCAATCAGAATTAACATCACTATAAAATAACAGAGCATTTTCCAATCCCTTAAACAGAAACATGTAGGCTTGCGAAGGTTTAAACATATTTTGTGAGAACAAAATATGAGGAACATGGTACTTGAAAACTAAACCAACCTACAGCTCAAGAACACAGTAAGTACTGGCAAAAATTAAGAAAACATCTAGCTTAGCACGCATGAAAGCCTACTTAAATAAGATTTATGAAAACAAACCATGTCTGAACAATGCTAGGGTATACGTAACTACCTCAGAGACTCTTGTAGAGGTGGCGAGTTGGGATTCCAACGAAGAAAGCCGGCAGGCAAGACTTCTCTTCTGTAACTGGAGCTCCTTATTCAACCGCCTCAGCTCGACAACCTCCATTTCCACTCCATTCAAACTATCATACTCTTCCCTCACCAAACTAGAGTTCAATGAAGTCAACTGCTCAGAAAGGCTCAAATTTTCTGATTCCAGCAGCTTTACCTTTTCCACAAACTTATTAACTTCACTTCTTTTTGTTTCAAGCTCCCTTTCCAGCTCAAAAACCTTAGGATTCCTCTTACATTCAGACAGCTCAGCCTGCAATTTGAATTCCCTGTCTTTCGATTCCTGCAACAAGCTCCTCAGATTATCAAGTTCCAGAAACAAATCCCTGGAGCCTGGAGACGACTTGCTCGCACTAAACGCGTGGGGATGAACCTGTGCACCACTCACAGAGCATGCTAAGTCCCCAATGAGAGACCTTTTCGCTCTCGAATGTGAAATGCCAAACGGGATTTTCTGGTTTGCCGCATTCGAGCTCGTAAGAGGCACTTGCTTACTCTGTGGTGCTGTCTGCAGCTTAGCCTTCTTGTCCCCAGAAAACCCCTTCACAATCTGAGAACCCCACGACGATTTCACCTTCGGAGCACTGCCATTAGCCCCTCTCACACTATTCCTGCTGACCCCTTTTGCTGGAGCCTGATTTTGATCACTAAATTTGGAGGCTTTCGCTACATTCCCTGGTGCATCCACCCCTCTCATTGCGATCTTTCCACCAATCAAGATTCCAACTTAACAGAAATTTAGGATTAAAGACACAAAACTACTTCATGGGCTTCACAAATTAGAGGAGTAAATACCTCAGAAGCTGAGTTCACTGAACATATATAGCTGTAGGGTTTTGAAGGGGGGGAGCGGGGTGTGGAGGGAAAAGGGAGAAAGCGGGGTTTTGAAGTTTGAAGGGTATGATAGGGAAATGTGGGGAGTTGGGAAGTTGGGAAATATGCTGGTGTTGGAAGCTGGAAACACTCGAAAAATAAAAGGTGGTACAGTGTGCACTCTACGTTGGAGGCAGCTTTTCTTCAAATTTTTGAATTTTGAATTTCTACGACTAGTGATTTTCGTAGCCGTTAATACGGATGATTGTGCATCATCCCTCCATTTCCAAATTCTCATACCCCTTTGCCTAAAAGAATTCGGCTAGATTTTTGGAAGCTAAAAAAATGAAACATGTGCTGAGAAAATTATGGACTCCATCCGTCCCATTAATTATTGCTTAATTATTATTTTTTTGCAACCGTCAACATCTCAAACTACATATGTTAATTTTGAATTAAAAATAATATTTAGAAAATATACTATGTTAAGTTGAATCTACAAGATCTCACGTGATATATTGATTATATAAATATTTTAGTTGAAATTTAGGATCAAAGTTTACAAAATTTGACTTTGAAAAAACAATTAAGTAAGTTTTAGTAGGACCTAGGTAGTATATATGACTTTGTTTATTCATTTTGTGTGTAAATGATAAAGAACAAATATTACCTAAGATAAAATGAATCGATATTTAAAGTGGATGTAGTTTAGTTGATAAAAGTTTGACTTTTTTGAACACCAAATGAACAACAAGAATAAGAGCATAATGATTTTTTTTATGACTGTAATCTATCTAATCTAATCTATCTGTTTCTCTATTTGTGGCACACTTACATTATTGAGATTTTTTTAAAATGACACACTTTTCATTTTAGGCAAGATTCTTTCAATTTCATCTACTCATTATACTTTTTACTTTCTATACTCAATTTTATCAACTCATTTTCTTCACCTAAATTTAAACACTTATACATATAGTGCCACAAATAGAGAAACGAAGGGAGTAAAATTTTGTCTAGGTGTCAAACAATCGGGTATCTTGGAAATGAGACTAGTTTACACCCATTGACATTGCATGATTGAATGATCACATTCTTTGTTGAATTGTGATTTATGTCTTTTCAATAATAGAACATTTCAACAATCCTCCGCCATGTTCAATTATTGAAAATATCTTCTCTAGGTCACTGAACACACTCTAATGACTTGTGCATTAGAAATGGTATCTTTCAATCCTATTTATGAATGTTTTCAAAATTCAAACTAAAAATTTGAATGATCAAGTCATACATTCGTATAGTCAAGTTCATATGTCTCCCCCCACGTGAAGTGTTTTTCTTTTCATGCAAAAGCATATGATTACATTCTATTTGGCATTTTTTTTAAAAAAAATTAAGAAAACCAACTTCACCCTTTCATAGACTCCCGGGAAATGAACATCGTATTTTCAGTTAGTGTTCTAACCATTTAACAATGTACTTTTCACTCATTGAATTCCAAATTAGGAAATTTGATGATAGCTTTCCATAGTTGTCTGGTCTATGTAATGGATTTTAATTTCATCTCAGTGGATCTTTTTACCACCATGTCTTTATGTAATCCTTGGATTTGATAAATTCTTAATGTTATGACTCATCCTATGATCAATTCATACTATACCTCCCTCCAATATGTGTTGATTTTCTATTATATAATTCACTCTAAACCATTCCAAGAGTTAAGCAGCGTCATAGTGTATAGATATAGGCAATACATGTTTATGTCACATTGATACTTCATACAACAAATTACTCCACCATACAACTTCTTTGCTAGTTGTGAATAATGCTATATTATGTAGCCATGGTTGAGTACTTCTATAATTCTGTTTCTTTGGTGCCCAAGAAAAAACTTCACCACCTAAAACAAAGATCCAACCACTTGTGCGTGAGTGATATCGTCTTTGTTGTAATCCAACTTGCATCAGAATAACCTTTTAGAGTTGAAAGAAGTATCCCTTGTAGTTGATGGTGTAACCTTTGTGTGCTTAAGATACCTTAAAACTCTCATAATTCCAAGCCCATGTAGCTTTTGAAGATTACTTGTGTAAATCATTGTGTATATTAGGGTTACCTCTCACACTTGCGTAATCTACTCTGTGATGCAGCCTTTCCCACATTTTCCACGTACTCTATTATAAAGTCAGTGGGATACGATCTCAAAAATATCATTTATTATATTTTTGTTAGTTTAGAATTTTTACGAGTTTAGCACTTTACTCTTTTTCCCACTGGATTTTTTTAATGAGGTAGTATGATCATTTTAGTTTATTTTTATTAGTGAAGCCATAAACTCAGTCATGTTGGCTTAGAAGAGTTTTGGTAATAGTGTTTAAAATATTCAGTTTTATTTTGATTAGAATTAAATTTGGTAGGTTTAGATAAAGTAGATTCATTCAAGAATTCATCCAATATTTGGATTGATTTAATTGGATGAATACGGTCATCATTTATATTTAAATTAGGTAGTTTAGTTATATATGGTTTTAGCTTCTTAAAACTGTAATAATTCTTTTCAGTTTCTATTTGTACTGGCCAAATTTTACCCTATAAATAAAGGGGTTTGGCTGACACTTTTAAAACATCTTTTATCAATCATATATTCAGAATTTTGAGTTATTCTCATCATTTATATTGTCTCTTAACCCTGCTGGCTAGTTAAGTTTCAATCTCCCTTGTACCCTGCGGGCTAGACGCTTATAGAGAAACTTTGTGATCTAAACATGTGGGCTATTTAGAGAGCAAGTCGAGTTGGGTGTACCCTGCGGGCTAGACGCTGCAATTCGTGCGCCAAAAGTAGGTTGGGCGAAATTCCTGCTTTTGTCAAAAATCCAATATTCCGCAAACCATAGTTTTCGCAAGAAGATTCATATCAGTTAGTGTCAGAGCAAAGCAAAAGTTTTTGCGACCATCATATCACTCGGCATCAATTGGTATCGTTGAGAAAAATCAATTGGTATCTTCATATCTGTATTTTATTTTTAAAAAATCAAAAAGAAAGAAAAGAAAGAAAGCAGGACAATCCGCCGTCGGTCATCTCTGTTTCGGTACTTGCCACCGCCGCTCAGCTCCGATCTCCGCCAATCTGATCCGCTACCATTCACCACCAATCATCTCTGCTCAAAATTATCTCCAACCTGCCGCTGATTGCTCGCCATCAATTGGAGCTCCATTAGCCGCCGTTGTTTCGACAGATCTGCTCCATTCTTCTCTGACCAAGTTCGCCGCCGCTGAACTCGTTGGCCTTCCCTTGGTGATTTTCTTTAAGCCATTCGCACAAGCAACCATATGGATTCAATCAGTTCAACTCTGGCGTAGGTGTCGAAAAGTTCAGCAAAGTTCAGCGAAAAGGACAAGTACAGCGTTCGTCTCTCACGCTCGACGCACATCTCAGCGCGTGAATATCATACGCACTCGGAACGCGCGTCTGACACACGCAAGAGGCAAGGTTCAGTTTTCATCTCGTGAGATCAACTAATATATCACGGGTTGATCAGTTTCTCGCGCGTTGATCAAATTTTTGCGAGTCAGTTTAGTTTCTCACTTGGAGTTCTCTTTCTCGCGAGTACGAGAAGGTTTTGCCACATCAGCACTCCAGTCACTGCCTAGTCAGCGTCCAATCACCTTTTAGTAGTAAGATTTTGCAGGGATGGCGTGGGGTATTTATCTACATTTATTTTTGAAGATTATTCTTTTTTTGAAGATGAAACTTTTCGACCACCGAGGGAATGATACGTTCTCAAAAATGTCATTTATTATATTTTTGTTAGTTTAGTATTTTTAGGAGTTTAACATTATACTCTTTTTCCCACTGAATTTTTTTTAATGAGGTAGTGTGATCATTTTAGTTTATTTTTATTAATGAATCCATAAACTCAATCATGTTGGCTTAGAAGATTTTTGGTAATATTTTAATTAGTGTTTAAAATATTCAGTTTTATTTTTATTAGAATTAGATTTGGTAGGTTTAGATAAGGTAGATTAATTCAAGAATTCTTCCAATATTTGGATTGATTTAATTGGATGAATATGGTAATCATTTATATTTAAATTAGGTAGTTTAGTTAGATATGGTTTTAACTTCTTAAATCTGCCATAATTCTTTTCAGTTTCTAT
>JAULKJ010000006.1:7533535-7548428 GCA_032355405.1 Rubia balearica
GCGATGTAGCGGCGGTCCCGCTGTGGTCCGGTTTGTCAACTCAAATTCATATTTTGACACTAAGGGTATTTTGGACATTTTACATACAGTCAAGCCAGAAAATGGAAGTCAATGCCGGAAATAGGGTATGAGAGTTATATTGACACTTACATTAACTAGTGAGGATTATATTTGCCCTAAAAATTATATAAGGGTTGACACTCATGTCACGTAGATAGGGTTATAGAAATATATTTTTTTCAAAATGAAATGGTTAACATCCAAGCTTACTTTTCCGCATTGACCTCGTTTCTACCGTACGAAAACGCAATCGTTGCGCGGGATTCCAATAATATCATCTAGGAAATAGAAACTTGAAGCACCGATTTGTATTTGGCTAAACCGGTAAGGCGTGATTACAATACTATAACCTTTCTTTCTGATGTACGCTTGCTGTTTGCTAAAATGCTCAACAGACTTCATTTTTCGATGTTTTGATATTCTTGGTCTTCGCATGGGGATCCATGATCACATATTTCTCTTTTTATGTTTAGTATATAGGATTGGAATTGGCTGTCAAAAAGGGTCCCTTTGATTGTTAAAATTTGATGAACCAAGCTATCAACTGTGTGGTGTTTAATTTTCTGCTCATGGCTTTCCGTTTGAAAGTTTGTGTCCAGTTTGTGAAAGCTTACATGCTTTCTACTTTCGGTTTGAAGGCTTTCTGTTTTCCATCTTCTTGATCATTTTTTTATAATGTTTGTTGCTTTTGTTCTTGTGTGTATTTTTGTTGGTAGCATGTTCGTTTGAATAATTTGCACTAAAACCCGCAGGAATTCCGGTGATGGAGTTTGGGCCAAGCTCATGTGCTTGGCTTATGATTTACTGGAACTGCTTTCTGCTTATGGAATGAGAAGCAGGAACAATTAGGGACTTCTGCTTATTGATCAATTTCTTATCTTGGTACTAGAATCCTCGGTGCAGTGGCCATAGATGGCTAAAAGTTCATCCTTGGGTCTTAGAGTTAGATTACTACTTTGCCAAGAAATTTTCTATCCAAAGACACAATATTACTCGACCTCCTTGCAACTAATTCCTGACCCTAATGCGGCCAAGTCAATCTCAAACCCACTTTACAACCTCCTCCCACATTCTCAGAACCCAAACAACATGGTTAGTCTAATATGCTCTATCTTAAAACTAACTGAAAATGCTCATTTGGCCCTTTCTGATCTTCACGAAAGAATGGGAGGGCAGGAGCTTGTTAATCATCTGGGAGCTCCAGTAATCTCAAGGGTTCTATTAAGTTGCCAATCTGATCCCTCTGCTGCTCTGGCCTTCTTCCACTGGGTAAAAATTGATTTGTGCCACAAGTTAAGCACTGAGAACTGTTGCATTATAGTTCACATATTGGTATGGTCTCGCAAGTTCACCCATGCTATGGGAATTTTATCAGAACTGTTGAAATTAGAAGATGGTGTTTCAAACTGTGTAGATGTTTACAAGACTCTCCTTTTGTGCACAGGAAGCTGTAATTGGGACCCTGTTGTGTTTGATATGCTAATTAAGGCTTCTCTTAAAATGGGTATGGTTAAAGAAAGTTATAAGGTTTTTAGGAGAATGGTAAAGCTTGGATTTGTTCCAAGCGTTGTGACCATCAATTGTCTTTTGCATGGACTTTCAAAGATGAATTATGGTGGGAAATGTTGGGAAATTTATGGTGTCATGGGTAGGATTGGGCTGCACCCGAACACCTGTTCATTTAATATTTTAATCCATGTTGTGAGTAGGGAAGGGAATGTGGATGATGTGAACAATTTTTTAGGAAAAATGGAAGAGGAAGGCTTTGATCCTGATGTTATTACATACAATATGCTGATTGATAGCTACTGTAGAAAAAAGAGGTTGACAGATGCAATTTACTTGTACAATATAATGTCTAAGAGAGGTATTGCTCCTGATTTGATTACGTATACCACCCTGATAAATGGATTTAGTAAAGGTGGAAATGTTAGGTATGCTCATCAGCTCTTCTCAACAATGGTTAGTAAGGGTTTAAATCCAGATATTGTGACTTACAATGTTCTTATTTCTGGCTTCTGCAAAGAGGGCACGATGCAAGCTGCAAGGTCCTTGTTGCATAACATGATTGGATGTGGAATTTGCCCGGATAATTTCACTTTCCGGGTGCTCGTGGAGGGGTATCAGAAACAGGGCTGCTTAGTTTCAGCTTTAAATTTGGTTGTAGAGCTTCAGAAGTTCGGGTTTCCACTCCCTGAAGATTTATATGATTATTTAATGATTGCTTTGTGCAGAGAAAACAAACCATTTGCTGCGAAGAGTCTTTTGGAAGAGTTAGCAATTGATAGGTATCAGCCTAAGCTTGCAATCATCAGCTGCTTAATTGAATCTTTTTGCCATTGCAACTACATCGAGGAGGCATTACAATATGCAGCCAAGATGAGATCGAAGAATGTGAACCCCAACTTTGGAACCTATAAGGCTATCATTCGCTGTTTATGTAAATTAAATAGATTGGCAGAGGCTGAGAACATACTGCATGAAATGGTTGAATCTGGTTTGCAGCCTGACGTTGAAATTTGCCGGGATTTAGTTAGTGGCTTTGGAGAAAAGATCTTTGATGAAGCTCAGCGCATGTTGCGTTACTTTGCCAAGGAGTTTGGTATATATGACACAGTGTGTTACAATGAACTCATCAAAATTCTTTGTGAAAAAGGTGACATTTCTGCAGTCACTGAATTTCAGGGCAGAATGAAGAAGATTGGGTTTACCCCAAATAGTCTCTCATGCCAGTACATGATTAATGGGTTGCGAAATGCTTTCGCTGTATAGAAGAATGATAATCTATAACTTCCTTTTCCATGCAATGAATTGCAAGTTTCTTTTAGCCGTATCAATGGATTCCTTGGTCATTTTTTTAAACTTCCAAGGATTTCCTGGTACAAAGACTTTTGGTTATTTATGAATTTTTTACAACGAGAAATCAAATACAAAGACTTCTGTATTTTCTCGGGAAAGTTCACTGCATAATATTGCTCAAGAAGCCTGACATTCTCCCAAAACAATACATGTGATGTGATTACAACTGAGTAGGAAAGGAGAGCAGTCCCAAAATTACTAGTACAACACACTACACTTGGTCCTTTTCATCCCACTTGTGAACAAAACGCGAATGCCAATGTTCATTCTCACAGTTCATCCTGCAGACAAATGGTGTTTCTCACGTTAAAAGGTCACAATCCACATGGATCTTCACGTTGTAAAATATACAGATGCGGTAAAAAAACTTACATGATAATCATCCATGTAACGATGGCGATCATGCTGCAAGAATCGGACGTACAATTAGCAATCGGGTTTTCACAATTCCATGAATGCCAGCATAAAGCTACAGTTTTACTTTTACTTTGATTTGGTTAATGATTAGAAAAACTGAAACTTAAGTAAATGTAAACTATTCCTCAACACCACATTGAGTATAAAATTAACAGAAGTAATCAATATGTTCCATGCAATTATGCTAATTCACTTAAAAGGTCCATAACCTGTCCGTAAAACCATCACACAGAAAGGGTAGCAATAATTGGAAGTAAAAGGAACCAGACACTTACTCTTCTTCTGTCCCTATAACGGTCTCTTCTCCGATCATGGCCCCTTTCCTTTCTTCTCCTTTCTCCTTCCTCTCTTGCTCGTCGATGTTCCTGCACAACAGTTGCAGACTATATTAAGAGATAATCATTCATCAGGAATATACTTTAGTTATATCGATATAGAGTCAAGCCTCAACCTCTTCCTCTTTCGCTTTTCTGATTTTTTCTGCTTCTTCGAATCCCTCTTTCTCAATCTGAAATGTCCAGAAACAAGAGGGTGAAGAAATCATTTTATACACATAAACTGTCACATTTGCAATTATTATTTGTATAGTAAAGACTAACCTCCCGGTTGGAGAGGACTTCTTGCACAACTTGTTTTGCATAATCCGGGTCGTCACATATCAAAATATTGTCATAAATAGAACCTGCTTTTACCTGGATTGGAAACCATCACAAGACAATTATATCTTGTTTGCTTAAATAAATGAAATTGTTTCCGATAGCCCAGAACCATCAGAATAACCGTATACCTGCCAAACTTCAATGCCTACATATTTAATTGGCTTCAGGACATACAAGTCTGGATCATCTTCAAATTCTGATGGTGACAAACGGTTTATTAGGAATATTTTACAAAAGTCAATACAAGTAAATCATCGCTAGAGCATGCAAGTATGTCCGCGGCATGTTTAATGCTATACCTGGATTATCAATCCATGGAATCTTCCACTTTCCTTTGTAGTTGGGATTCTTTATTTTCTGTTGCACCAAAAGAGGATCCCTTAGTTTCAAGATATTTACAGGCAGTAAGTGGCATATCATAGTTATTTAACCTGACAAGCTGTCTACAGACCTTGGGCTTCCATGGTCCCTTGTATGCCGGATTAGGAACCTTTGCCGGTCTCCATAAACCATCCTCCTCTTCATCCCAATCAGCAGGCTATTAAAAAAGAGAATACACTTTAAAGACTGATAATCTGAAACACTAAGTTGGAGAGAATAGAAAACAAAACAAAGTACAGAACTTTATGAAAGTCGGATGAAGTAAAACATGTGAACTAAAGGGGATGAAGACAAAGATAAGAGGGAATGCAGGACAGTAAAAGAATGTGAGGAAAGTATATAGATCCTTACAATACTGACATTCAATATTTTAGCTACTAATCAGCTTTGAAAAGTTCTTTTCTGGGAAAAAAGCGTATGTTGTATTGAAAGAAACTAAACAACAAAACTTACCTTTCTAGCTTTAGGATCAGGAATTTCTCGGGGAATTGAGTCATATCCCTGCATTATAACAATCCAGAAAGTATTGAGAGTGGACAAGCTACCCATAGAAGAAAGATGCATCTTGATGTGTATAATCATACCTCAGGTTTCACATGATTAGGATCATCAATATATTCCCTATCTTCCCAGTCTGCAGGCTGCAAAGATCAAAAACAAATTTTAATATCTGATAGTAGACTGAATACCACCACCAATAACTAATTTCATGACAGAAGAAAACAAAATCTCAGAATCTCAAGAGAGAAAGAGGTATGATAAAAAACAACACGAGTTAATGACAAAATAGATCAAAAGTCTCTAAAGAGTAAAGACATAGACTTAGAATGATTCCATAGTTGTTCAGTGGCGTCACCTTCTTGGCATTCACGGCCTTGATTTTAGGAGGAGGAAGGATATCCCAGTCAGTATATAAACTTCCTGAATCTCTTTCGCGGCCATCTATGAGGACACTATATGTAGCATCGGGCCTAAGAATGAATGTATAGAAATGTGTCAACTTGTCTGTTTCACATTGCAGGTCCTTCTTAATGGGGTAATTCTGGCCTTGGTAAGAATATATGACATGAAGCTTCTTCGTTTGTGTCCCACATAAATCTGGCCCAAACATTAGACTGCATAAAAACATTGGCAATTAGCTTTAAGATTTACCGACCAAGAGAATCCCAACTACACACAACATATAAAGCAAGAACAGTGTTAGCTACAGTACCGAGCCTACTGATTAACAGATTTTTCCCACACTTCAAGTGTAATGGTTAAGAGCATCATGTGTTGAAAAATTTAACAGGTGCAGATGAAACACTTGCCATATAAATAATAAAGCTACATATGTATGTGTATTGTGTATATACATAAAAGCATGTCCTGTAACATGTTATGTAGTATGTCAAAGCTACAACTAACTATTGCAATAAAAAAAACTGTAGCATTAATTTCCGGTTGACATGAGATCACTTTCCATGCATTGATATATAGATTTTACAAATGACTGAAAACATAAAAATAATAGATACCCTACCTGTAAGGGGTGTCACCACCAAATTTTTTCTGATTAACAAATCCGGAAAGAAGCTTTATATAGCCTCCACCACATTCAATCTCTTGCTCCAACCTTATTGAATACTGTAAAACAAATGTTCTGTTCTTGTTGCTAAATTCTGGTATCTTTGCAGATATTGCAAAATGCCTGGCATCTGTAGTGGTCTGAAGACCTGAAAACTCAAAAAGAAAAAGGAAAAGAAACACTAGTTAACGTATTGTAGATCTTTCCAAAATACATTACCAGGAAATTGGATGAATGATCCCTGGTTGACATCATGCCCCAACCTTGATGCAGTATACAATATATTTCACAGAAGAAACCAAAACTGGCAGAAACAAGAAACCTAATGCAATTATTCATTCATCTAGTTCCAATTAACATAGTGTGACCCAGTGTGGAACAAAAATGAAAGAACGGAAATTACACATTTAGTCCTAGAATAAGTTGATACAAGCAACTACTACATATGCGTGCATTTACAGTAAGTTGATAATATAGTGCAAGAAAAAGGTCCTCAAAAGGCCCATACCAAGTGTGCGTATGATCTATCATCTACTGCGTCTATCCCAGTGAAACTGCCTGTTCATTTAGTCAAAATTTCCTATCTTTGATGGTTAAATTAAATTCAACTGATGCATAGGCAGGAATTTATCAAGCGACAGTTTGCTATATTCGTCGCAATTCTAACCTGCTAGGCTATTTTCTTACACAACCTGCCACCAATCATTATTTTTAATCATCTATACCTTATGGAATCACAGAGAATAGATGACATTGATCGATTACGACCCACACACCCCTGGTCCTAACGTATAGTTTCAAAATATCAACTTTTTATAGTAGCAATCCAAAAAATGATTTTAAAAAGTGGGAGGAATGAAACCTTTGTCATCAGGATCACCGGGCCACTTGCCAGCGGTGTGCTTGAAAGAGCCTGCTTTGCCTTCACTCTTTTTCCAGTCAGACCTCACCCACCTGCTCTGCCACCCATCTTCTCCGTTCCAATACAACAACAGTAACCATATCAGTTCATCATCCAAATATCCAATATCATATTAATAAAACTAAACTTTTATTCTTACTTCATTTTCCAAATTCAACAGACTTCAACAGATACGTATTAAGCTACCCTCTACTTAAACAGCACTAAATATGGAAAATCAAAACTCAATGCTTACCTTCAAATCTTTCTTCGAAAATGATCTCCCCAAATGAAGAGCCCAGCAGGGAGAATAGTAACAGTAGCAACGGTAATAAACGAGGAGTAAATCCGGACATTTGGTTCTTTAGAATGGAGCTCAGACAGAGTGCCAGTTGGGCTAATTATAGGAACATTGTCCGGATAACTGCCCCCTGGTTTTTGCTTTATTTACAGTCATCTCCCGGAAGACCGAGGACTTCGTTGATTTTGACGAGTCCTCCAATGGAAATTCACATGCTCCGTGTTTCAACCAATGGAAGGCCTTCTAGTACATTCCTGGGCCACTATCTGCTTTATATAATTGTTCCATTGGAATAAATTGTGATAATGGGTTGAAAAGGGGAGCGTTGTTCTTTTAGTGGATTTATTGGAATATAATCCAAAAGATGGAGCTTTTAAAATAAAATTGCATATATAACCCTATTTAATATTTAATTCACTTAAGTGTAAACATGATCTTTTGATAAGTGAATTTCCATATCGCGCCTTGTATTTTACTTAATTATGTCCCGTATTGGTACTATTAAAATATTAAATGTATTTTGAATTTATTTTAAAGAATAAAGAAATTGATTATTTATTAATAATGAAAAATTAATTTAAGATTAAATTTCATTTTCTTGGTGGTGGCGTCAGCAGTGTTTGTCGGCGGTGACGTTCGCCAGCGATGGCGTTCGTGCAGTCTTCGTCGTGGGGGATCTGTTGGCGGTGGTGTTCGTCATTCTTTGCCTTAGGGGTCCGCTGGTGATGCGTCTTCTTCGGCAACCATGCGATGTCATGTGTCTGCTCTGCCGAACCATGCAATGCGTTTCCTCATGCTGACACGGGCCGTGTAGCCTCGTGCTGACACGGGCCGGCCGGTCTGGCACGGTCGAGTTGCCTCGTGTAGCCTAGTGCTGACAAGGGTCATGTCAACCGGCACGGGTCGTCGGCTGGTGCTCTATTTTGATCTTTTGAATTGTTCGTCCCGTGTCGTTTGGCGTAGGTCGTCGGCTGGAAGCACTTTTTGATCAGTTGAATGAAGCGAGTCGTGTCGTTCTTCACACCCGTGGGCTGATCTTTGTATTTTTGGAGTTGAAACGACACTAACTGTGTGAAAAGGGCGCAGGCCGTGTCCATATTTAGCCTCACAAACAATTGCAGTGACACAGGTCGGCAAGTGCCAAACGATTTGTGCCAAGAGGGTGTGGCATGGTCTGTGCTAGGTGCCTCTGGCACGGGCCATGCTAGAAAGGTTGGCCCATGCTGGAGGGCTTTGCTCGTGCCGGCACTTACTAGCCGGTCATTTGGTTCTTGTGGGTTGATGCCGCCTTTCGTTTTTAACATTGTTGAACTCTGACTTTGCCTATTTCTTGCTCAATTCCATCTACTACCGCGCTTTTGGTCTGTGGTCTTCTATCTACTAGCATTCTTGCGAATGGCTTTCAAATATCTTCTACCACCCTCAAGGATGGCCTTCTACAAAATAATGTTGAAGTCCTCACGAACCTTACTAATAATGTCACAAAAGAAGATCTAGGTGCTCGTAAGGACAAAGTGTCCATTAGATCCAATTAAGTTTACAAAGCTCGGGATTTAGATAAGAAAATCAACAATGGTCATCTAAACCCTTTATAATGTAAACCTAACTAAAACTAGCAATCAACCAAACAAAATATAATAACAAACGTGTCAAATACATTGGTTAACGCATGCGAGAAAGTTTACATCAAACACTGAGATGGTGGCGGCCGGCGAGTGGTGAAGGAAGGGAGAAGAAAATCTGGGTTTTAAATTTTGTTTTTTTATTTTTCAAATAAAATACATGTATATACGTAGTTGGCCATGTGATAGTCAAATACAGGGAGTGATTTAGCAACACCCTTTGATAATTAAAAGTAAAAATATAACCCTAGATGGTTTGTGTATGTGCAAAGTTACCCTTTCCGATATATTTAGGCTGGAATTGGGTGAAAAGTCAATTTTACCCCTATATTTTTAATTAAAAAAATGAAAAATATTAAAGTTATTGTTATACCCCCCTAATGTTTCATTTTCTGGGCCTCCATTCTCCTTCTCCATTTCGTTTCCTTCTCTGAATCCTTCTTCATTCTTCACCGCTTCCCTTCCACCAGATCTCACCTCGGCTCAACCGCCACCTTCTGCCCCAAAATCGCCTTCCTTTTCTTAACCAACTCTGCCTCCTTCTTAATCGATCATCCACCACCCTCATATCCGCTGCCCGCCGTCGTAGCACCACCACCCATCACCCAGCCCATCACCCAGGGCCTTCTCGGACAATTTGGAGGCCATGTGCAACATAAATAATGAGACCCCTAAATACATTGATATAAAATTATCAGTTTTCGGTTTATTCAATTCGTTTTATTCGGTTTTTCCCTAAAAGATAAAAATTCAAAACCGACCCGAATAATGCAAATAACCCAAATTATTAAAACTAAATTTAAAATTTGGTTTCGGTTTCGGTTTGGGTTTGAAATTGAATTCAAACTGAGTAACCGAATAATTTGAACATTTGGACATTGTTTGTTGTTGCCCAAACCAGAAACACATAAGCAGGTAAAATTTTAAACTTAAAAATAGTCCTTTGAAGGCTCATTTTTTCGATGTCATATTCTTAAATAGCCTAAATTTGGACTTGGTGACCATTGAATTAAAGGGTGAAGTGATACCCTATTTATAAGTAATTTTCACCTGATAATTTCCAAAACTATCAATGTGGGACAAATAGTTTCTAACAAAAATATTGGGCCCCAAAAATTGTTCGGCAGCACCTGTTGCACAGGTATAATAGCCGGCGCTGGGCCGCCCATCTCCGGATGATAGGCTGTGCTACATTGCAGTTTTTAGTCTTCCAAACACCTTCTTCCAAAAGTAGCTAGTGAAGATTTGTCCCGATCAGTTGTGATTATTTATGGTAGCCCATGTAATTGATATACTTCATCCATAAAGGCCTTAGCCACTTGAGGAGCCGAGGAGAGGGTGAGTCAAATTAATAAAATGGGCGCACCACAATTACAGTATAAAATCCTATTGACTCCAGAAATTTCTCGATGAAATCCATGGTTATTTGTTTCCACGCTTGACTTGGAATGGGAAGAGGCTGTAATAACCCTGGACTGGGACAATTCTCTCCCTTATTCCCCGGGCACACTTCAAAAGAGTGTATGAACTCAATGATCTTTTTTTTGTCTTTCCAGTAGAACACTGACAGAATCCTCCTTAATAAAGAGCTTGTTGCCCATCAAATAATGCTTCCATTTCTCCACCGCTAATACCAAAGCCAACAGCTCTTTCTTGTATGTCGAGAGTCCTTTATTTTGGTTGCTAAGAGCCTTTCTTAAGTATGCAATGGGCTGATTCTACCGCATACGCCACTAGCATAGTTTCAATTACAGAAGGCTTAGAGAAATCGGGCACTCTCATGACAGGAGCAGTGATCATTACCTCCTTAAGCTCATTGAATGCTCTTGTAGCTTCTTCCGACCAAATAAATGCATCTTTTTCTAGAAGATCATGAAGATGCCTGCATAAAATTCCATATCCCTTAATGAACCGCTTGTAGTACCCGGTAAGACCAAGAAAACCTCTTAACTCTTTCAAATTAGTAGGCACTGGCCATTCCTTAATGCAACATTCAAATTAGTAGGCACGTACCGATAGTGATTAACCTTGAATGGTTGGGAATCTGGTTTCAAAACATTTCGATGATCAATACTCCTGACGGGTAAATAAGTTGGGTCATTTTCCTACTTCCCTAGTGACGTTGCTTCTCTGCACCAATTTGTATTTTGTTCAAGTAAGCCCCATCAGATCCTATTCCCAGTTTTTCACCTCCCGATATATTTTCACCACCCAACTTTCATATTTTTATCCCTCCTGGTGTCATAGTTCTCCACATTAACGCCCCACTTAGTACTGAGCATTCCAGCATCTTCGTTAGCTTCCTCAAGAATCTGTCCACTCCCAAACTCATTATTGGCCTGATCTTTTTTTGGCGGGGAGTATATAGCCTTCTTCTTTCTTATTCCTGACAGCTCTCTACCTCCTGATCCCATTACCAATTGTCGAAATTTCCTTGCAACAACCATTTCGAGCCATCGCTACTGATTGTTACCTCATTAGTTCTAAAATCGAATGCAATAGGACTCAGGTGGCTCATCCAATTAGCTCCCAGTATTACATCAAGTTTACCTAAATCCATAACTTTCAGATCGTAGGTAAAAAGATGATCCTCGACTATCCACCACTCAGCCCTGGGACATATAGTGCTTCCCCTCACCTGAGTGCCATTAGCAATGGTCACTATAAGAGGTCTCAGTTTGATCACAGTTTAGTCTACAAAGCTATTGGTACTCCCCGTATCGAGCAACATGTTAAATAGGTCCCATGTATCCATAGAGTGTAATAGTGTTGGCCCTATCCGAACTACCCACCGTTTTCAGCTCCAAATACCCGGGTTCTTCTAGTTGCTGCAATACTTCACTATCAGCCTCAGTAACCCATACTTCAGCACTTCACCCTCTTCCCTGGTTTCAACTGATTTCAATAACCCATTAAATACAAACTTATTTTCTAGTTTGGGAGTATAATTCAATGTGTTTTATAATATTGGGTTACAAAAAGAAATGAGATTGACATCCCAATCTTCTCATATACCCATTTAAAATTGGGTAATATTGGGCACCCAATTAATGCCCCATCAATTCCCATCTTCTGATGAAGATATTATTTAGTGTAATTGGACTCCACTTAAGCGTGAATATTTTTTATTTTTTCTTATAGTAATTCTTATGGTTACATTTTCCAAATTTAATCAGATTGCTAACAATGGCTGCTAAAGAGTTTGTTCGAGTTCAACTCATTTAAATATTTCTTACATATTTCAAACTCGATTTGATTCGACTGAACCTTTAAAATCATGATTCACCTCGAGATCGAGTGAAATTAATTTAATTCGAGCTCGAACTCAAGTCATGAATAAATATATAATATTATATTATTTACACTATACTATATTATATTTAATAATATATATATATAATATGCTGGCTTTGTAAACTTGACGAGATTAACGAACAATATTAGTTGGGTTCGAGCTCGAATTCGAATACTGTACGAGCTAGATCAAATTGGAATTCAAGTCGAGATTTGACCAAACTGTTCGCAAATTGTTTGCTTCGTTTACACTGGAATTGTTCACAAACTTGAGTTTCGTCACAGTAAGGATGTAAACTAACCAAACTATTTACGAACATGTCGATCAAAACTCGACTCAAATTTAAGTTTGACCTAGTTCGAGTGTGCTTGAACCAACTCATATAGTATTCAAATTCGAGTTTGACCTCGAGCTCGAATTCAATTAACACGGGTCGTTAAACTTGTCAGACTTATTGAGCTAGCATGATATATATTTAAGGGTAAAATGCATTCATACCCCCAGTTTCTTGGTTAGTGCACATATACCTCCCAGTTTTTTTAAAAGTGCACATATACCCCTGGATTAGCTATGACATAAAAACTCATACCCCTCTTGCCTGAGTCCGACGTTGACCTATTTTCTTGGTTAGTGCACATATACCTCCCAGTTTTTTACAAGTGCACATATACCCCTGGATTAGCTGTGACATAAAAACTCATACCCCTCCTGCCTGAGTCCGAAGTTGACCTATTATTTTCCGGGGTTGGCCAATATTAAAATTACCAAAATAACCTCCACTTCATTTTTGAAAAGCTAAGGACCATTTTACCCTCCATTGAAGTGGGGTCCACCCTTCATCAACATCGATATAAAAATGCCATGTCAAAATTTTGAGTTCAAAAACAGTGTGATCTGGACTAGGATTCGAAACTCTTCATTTGCGACTTGGCAGGGTGCGACTTAGTTCCTATTTCCAACCCTAATTCCAGTGGATTTTCCTCGTCTGAGTTGGATTACGCGAACCAATTCAAGATATGGGGAATTATTTTGAAATTGGTTTCTAATTTTTGAGTTTTTTAGGGGCAAAACAATCATATCCTTTGAGTCCGATAATGACCAAAATTGACCAATTTTCCAGATGTCACTAGAGGTACAAATGCACTTTCAAAATCTCACCACGAGTACAAATGCACTTTCAAAAACCTGGAGGGTATATGTGCACAAAATAAGGAACTGGGGGTATAAATGCACATTTTTCTATATTTAATATATATTTACCAAAAAAATATTAAAATATTATTTAAAAGAAAAAATATATTCAATCACGGCTCAAGTGCAAAATCAAAATGGAGCTCGAATCAAATTAATTTCACTCAAAATCAAACTCGAGTCAAGCTAATTTCATCCAAACTCAAGCTTGAGCCAATATACTACAGCTAATTGGAACTCGATATATTTTAAACGAGATGAATTTGTATTAGTGACTGTTCGATTTCGGCTCGACTCATTTATGGTCCTAAGTTCTGTAGAAATAAAATGAAAGAACACGAATTGTACCCAGTCTGACGGAAGATAAGAATATAATTTAAGCATGTGGATGAGTGACGGTCTATCTAATAACACCAAACTATTTGGCTACTGATTTATACATGCGTTAAAAATGTAATTTGTGAATTATAGTGAATTTTATGTTAAATATTACATATGCATTTAATTGGGTAATTTTGGGTATTTATTGCATATTTGTTGGGTTCCCATTGGGATCAAAATTTTCCATTAACATAATCATTCTCATCTCGCTCAATCCTAAAAGCTAATGATATTTAATACTCGATTTCATTAATTACCCATTTATTAAATTTTCATCTAATTTCTTCTGAATCCTGCCCAATTGACTTCTCTAGCTTCAACACTAGAAATATAGGGTACTGTTAGACTAGTATTAGAGTTTAGATGGTTCTCTAATTCTTCCATGTAATCATCTATATAATTTCATCTCTCAATAATATCAATCATTACGGGAAATCATTCTTTCATGGTATCAGAGCAAGTTCTGATCCTAAACCATAAAATTTTTCCTCCCTTTCTTTTCTGACAACTTTTGATCAATTTTCGGCCACAATTTTCCCGCGACCAAACTCAATTTCCGACGACAATTTTCCATTACCATTCTTTGGCTTCATCCCCTCCAGATCATCATCTTCGTTTCTTTTACCTCCTAGCAGTGGTCTCCTAGCAACACCAGACATCACCAGCGGTGAATTCCTCCGGCATATGTTAATCCTCTCTTGTCGTTTCACTGTTCACCCGGCTCGTCCATTCTCTTTTCCAGCCTGATTCTTCACCGGCGATAGCCGATCTCTCAGTGTTTTGGCGTTCTCCATATTCTAGTTTCTCAGGCCTCATGGCCCGGCTTCTCCGACTCATCCTTCAGCGGCGTTCTTCTTCTTCTTCTGGTCTCTCGGTGTTTGGATCCTTCACACGCCAGCAATCCTTTTTTGCTTGTCACGCACGCGTCCTTTCACGCTCCTGTAGTCCTCCCTTGGCTTGCCACGGGCGCGTCTCCTTCACTCGCCAGCAGCCTCTTGTTCAGCAAAGCCTTGCGCGCAATTTCTCTTGATTTCAGCCTTGCTACTTTTACTACTTCGCATTACGGTTCAGCCTGGTGGTTCTCCAAATTTAAGCATCATGCTTCCAAGTGGATTGTAGATTCTGGCGCCACAAAACATATGGCATCGTCTCCTGCTACTGTTGATCATGTCGCTCCCTATTATGGTTCTTCCAGTGTATATGTTGGTAATGGTTCTCAACTCCCTATTACTCATGTTGGTAGTTCTCGGATTTCTAAA
>JAULKJ010000006.1:7548528-7558763 GCA_032355405.1 Rubia balearica
TTTTCTTAGTCACTTTTTGTTAAGTTTGCTAGGATTAGTCATAAGTATTGAATGACTTGCAATCTTTTTATAGCATCAGGTATGTGTTTTAATTTATTTATTATTTTAATTTTGAAGCTATGTTTCCACGTATGTAGTATGGTAATGGTTTTAGCAATGTGATTTGATAAAGAGATATCTTCTATTATTACATTCATTCACCGTTTTAGGATAAAAGTGTTTTTGAGTTCGAAATGTGTTATTTGGGCATAATACTCCATATGCTTTTTGGGTGCTTTCTTGTGTTGGCTTGGTTACCATTTAAAGCCTACTCAAACATCATACTTTAATAAAATTAGTAGTACTATGAAGTTTAATTTATTAGATTATTATGGTTTAAAAATTAGATTAAGCTGTAAATGCAACTTTCTTACGGTATATTTTTTCTTTGCTGAAATTGTAAATGCTTCTTGTGAGGTAGACAAGGGATATAAGGTGGATAAACCTGATTATGAGTCGAATGATGAAGATGACGATGAGAATAAGGACTGGTCTGGCGAAAAAAGTAACTATGGAGCTGATTCGACAAGTGTGGATGAAGATAAAGACCATGAGAGTCATGAAAGCTGTGCAGAAACTAGGCTTGGTACTGAAGCTAAGGGCATAGATAATTTAAGCTAGAACAATCATCCTCTTATAGATATGTAACATGAGAGGATTACAATAGCTTTTGTTAGTGGATTAGTTTTGTAAACATTTAAAAAATATGCACACTCAAACTGGCATATTCACTCTTTTCCATTCTTCTTTTGTTGTATGTTCTTCATTGCTCTACAATCTTCTTTCGTGTCTAAGTCATAGGGTGAGTTAATGAATATTGGTTTTCTGTGGTATTTTTGTTAAAAATGATGGCGTTAGTCAATCTATGTTGTTCTAAATTTTGGTGCACATGTGGAACATTCAAGAAAATATTTAGCTTTTAGATTATACTACTTGTTTGTTAAACACGCTGCTTCCATTTGTACATGAATGTATTGTTCCAAATTATTGTGAAAGAAGGCTTAAAATTTAATAAAACTCTATTGAATGGCTTCTTAATGTGATCTTCTTAGACTTGAATTATATATCATACTCAAAGTAAGGTAAAAAGTTTAATATACAGTGAGAAAAATTATCCGTTCAGACTACTCATGGTTCTATGCAATAAAATCATCATCAGTATGATTCCATATGCATTTGGTGGAAAAGAATTTATCAAGCCGCGTGAAATTCATCTCTCCAAATGTAGGGAAGATTATTTCTCCAAAAGTATGGTTACATAATGCATTGATCAATTGTTATATGCCACATTGATGTTGTTGGAAAGGATCACTCATATACTAAACAATAACTTTCATTTTAAACTAAGCACCATATATAAGCTATTCATAACCAGTACTAAATCCTCTCCTTCCAATCACAAATGCATCACTCAAGTTTTGAGTTGCCGACAACAAGTGAGAAGCGGCAGGTAATTATGAGAATTCTTTTTTCAAATCATCCACAAGTAATAGAAAGAAATATTCACAATCAAAATTGTAATTGATAGAAATGCAATGCTTGTGAAAATCCATCACAAATTAATACTGGATTTCTGTTGATGTGGAGCGGCCATCGAAGAGAAGCCCGCCATTAGAGATAAACCTACAACCAACCACTAAGAATAAACGGAGCATCGCCAAAACCAAATCTGAAGCCACCGACAGAGACAAACCCACAACCACTCGTCGAGAATAAATGAAATCATCGCCAAAGAGAATTCCGCAGCCACCCACTGAGATTAAACGAAATTATCGCCAAAGAGAAATCCACAACCACCATCATGAATAAATGAAACCACCGATGCAGATAAACCCATAACTACCCACTGTGAAAAACCCAAATCCACCACCACCATGAACAAGTGGAGCCACCGTCGGAGAATAACTAAAGCCACCACCAGAGATGAACCCACTTAAACCACCATCTTCTTGAAATCGAAAGAAAGAGTCACCGCCAGAGTAAAACCCAGAGCCACGCAACATAGTCGGTGGCAAAATCGGAGAAAATCCAAGTTAACCGTCGAAGACAAGCCCACGACAAGCCATCGCCTTCGTGAAATTTTTTGAAGTGAGCAGCAGTAATTCGTATGTAGGGTTAAAATTTTTACCTTTATGTTTAATTGCACACTTATTAGTGAAAGTTTTAAAATGGTCTTTAAATAAGATGAATTTATAAATTTCACCAAATTGACCTTTGACTGGAGATTTGACTTGAATTAACCAGTTGTCAAAAGGTAAAGGAACAAAATAGAAACAATTGACTTAAATTTGGTAATGTTTTAAAAACAATTCGTAAAAGTGAGAACGAAACCTGTAATTTTGTCAAAAAGTGAATATATTATTTATGTCAATTTCTCAATTTTCCACTCACCTCAAAATACATTATATAGATGTTGCAAATTCTTTTTTTTTTGTTTATATCGTGATTAAAAATGTTTTACCCTGCACGAAAAATTTATTTGGTGGACTCGTGATATCAAAATACAAAAGGTTATTTGGCTCCTTTTATGTATCCAAATGCGAGGTATCATATGCCATATTTTAGAGAAAAAATAGGCAACTTGGAGGAATACTGGAACAATTTAACTCGGCATTTTTTACTACAAACCACCATGGAAAGAGCATTCAGCAATTTGAAGTAAAGATGACACATTCTTGATGCAATGCCTCAAATGAAGGAAAATGGCAGCTGCACAACTTCATTCACATGGAAGAACATGGGATACCCGCGTTGTGGAGCATGACTTATATTTCAAAATAATGTAGATACATATTTTTTCAACAAGCAACAAAAATGGTAAATAAATTAAATTCGAATGGATATAAAAAGAAGAATTTGAATAAAAAATAAATGACAAGTATTGCATCAAATGTGCAATGTTATATATTTCAATGTGTCAATTATCTTCTATTTTAAAAATATATTGTTATGTTAGTGCTCATAATAATAAAATTATTTAAAATTTAAATAATTATTATCACGTACATAATAATAAAATTTACTATAGTCGGTGAAATAAAATAAATAAAAATATACTAAATTGATAAAATTTGAATCGAAATCTCTAGAAATTAGGCCAGCTTTCAAGTATTTTCCACCATTTCTTGTTTCTCCACAAGGGTGCTCCCTACTCCCGTTTCTTTTCCTCTGTTTTCCACCATTTATTTTCTTCAAAGAACCATTTCTATTCTCCTTAGATTAGAAGAAGATGGTATACGAGCAGCTAAACTTTTGCACAGAACGGAAAAAACTAACTAAAACCGCATATGGCGATGCTATTAACCATCGCAATCCATCACAAAATCTCAAATCCGGAATCGCAAATCCTCCACCTCTTTTTCAAAATATAATTTGATGTTTGAACGGAATCGCAAATCCGGATCAGGATTGTGACAACAATAACACTCCATACAAATTTAGAGCATTTCCAGGCAAAACAGTAGAAATTAACAGGCAAACCTCCTGAAAAAATAAAGAAAAGAAAAGGGTGCCCTCAGATCTCATAGCTTCTGTAGATCTCATAGCGACGGAGTGGTTCACCGGAAGCCTTTTGAAACACCACCGTCAAAACCAGCCTCCGCCGTGTGTGATTGAGTGAAAAGGAGGTGGAGGAGGAGGAGGTGGAGGAAGTGGTGTTGGCGGAGGCTGAGGTGGTGGAGGCGGAGGCTGATTTTAGTCGTGATGCTAAAAGAGAATCAGTGAACCTTAAACCCATCATTCTGCTCAATCCGCTCGGTGCAATCATCACAGGGCCGAAATACAAAATAACAAAACAGCAATTTACAACTAATCAAGAGAACAGAAATACACAACCGTATATTAGGTTTTCGCCGAGTGGCGCAGTGGGAAGATGCACACCACTGTACCGTTTTTATAGCTACAAATTTGGGCTCATCATCTAAAATGGGCCTAGCCCTTTTATATGCCTCGCGTGGACTAGTTGGAATTAGGGTTTTTTTAATGAGTCTGTCTCTTGAATGACGGTATTTCCATAAGTCATGGAAAAATCAAAGTTTAAAGTGTAAATTAGAAGAAATCAAAATAAAATTTTCGGGTTGCATGAATCGGGTTATAAAATTTATAACCACTACACGTTGCACAATAAAAGTTTAATATTGCAACTAAAATCTTTTACCTTTTATTATTTCAATTAAACCCCGTCTTTCCATAAACCTGTGGAAAGACGACCTTTCCCAAAATTTTGCCTAAAAAATAAGATTAAAAAAAGAAAGAAAGGTGAAATCTAAAAGAATCCTTCTTCTTCTACCTTCTTTCCTTCTTCTCCTACCTTTTCTTCTTCCCTGCTACCTCTCTTCCCGCCGATCTCCAGATACACCACGCCTACCCCTACCCCACCCCTCCACATTTTCTTCTTCTTCTACCTTTTCTTCTTCCACAGCCACCGCCACCCCTCTTCCCGTCGATCTACGCCGGTCACGTTGGTAAGCGTTCTGGAGACTGGCGCCGCTTCGGTGCTAACCCTCCCGTCGATTGGCGCCACTTTGCTGCTAACCCTCACGTCGATCGGTGCAAAAAAGACTTGGATGCTCTGCTTTTTAGAAAAAAAACTAATGATCCTGATGCTTTCCATCTGCTTAGAGAAGTTAAATATGAACTCAAGGATTATGATGCGAGTGCCAAGGCTTGTACAACTGCAACAATGGTTCGTGGCGTTTACATGCGAGGAACTCTTCATGTGCTCTGCCTGCTAGCTAATTAAAAGTTTCTCTATCAATTTCATACTGTTAATTGCTAGCATAGTTAAGTATTAAGGGTTTAGGCTTAATTTTCAATTATATCTAACCTAGTAATTTAGAGACATTATAGATTAGCAGCGCCGCTTCGCTGCTAACCCTTCCGTTGCTGGCGCTGGGTGGTGGCTGCGGCGGTCCGGCTGCAACCTAGTAGTGGTGGTGGCAGAGCAACAGGCAAGTGACATTTCTATCTTTCAAGTTTTTTGCTTCAGACTGTAAGGGCATTTTGATTATTTTCAGCCAATCAATGGCTAGAAATGATCATTCAATGTCGGAATATAGTCTTTAGGGTTATAGTTGCACGTATGTAAAGTAGTTAGGGTTATTTTTGCACTAAAAATTTTCTTAGGGTTATATGTATACTTACTGAAAATATATAAGGTTATATTTGTATATATCCCCAAAAATAAGGGGATATACTCCATAAAACCTCCCAGCCACATGTTTCTCTGTCTTCATCAATGGTTAGCCTGCGGGTTTCTTCAAACCTTCAAGGGGAATAAAACAGGGAGATCCCATATCTCCCATTCTTTTTAACTTGTTCTATGAAGCTTTCTCTAGAAGCATAGCATTTTGTTTTCTCAATTATAAAATGAATCCTTTTGTCATACATCATAATGCTATACCACCTTCCTATCTATCCTATGCAGATGACACATTGATTTTTCTACAAGTTACACCTCTGACTTTAACTAGATTAAAAGCTTTTTTAGAAGTATTTGAAACAAGTGCCCAAAAGATTAACTACTCAAAAAGTAGTTTTTATATTAGTAAAAATGCTATAAAAAAGAAAATCTATCTAGTTAAGTCTAAGCTAGGTATAACAGGGATCCTTCCCTTTCACTTATTTGGGATGCCCTATCTTTATAGGTAGGACTAGAGCAGTCTATTTCCAGCCAATTCTTAGGAAATATGATAAAATGTTAAACAACTGGAAAAATAAATGGTTAAGTATGGCTGGAAAACTGATTCTAATCAAAACTGTAATGTTTGCCATACCACAACATATTTGGACTGTAATGGTACCACCAAACACTGTCATTAACGAGTTAAAAAGGAAATTCCTATATATTTTCTGGGGTGAAAATGAATATGACAGTAAGAAAGTTTGGAAAAGGCATTAAAAACATGTCCTTTTCAACATCAGAAAATGGACCTGGGCTGAGAAACTTCAAAGACAATTGATGTTTTTTCACTAAAACTTTGGTGGAAATTCCAACTAGGTGATACACTTTGGGCTCAATTCCCGTGGTCTATACCTCACACACTTAGAAAATCACAAACTTGGAAAAGGATTGTGAAATGTAACAGGTTAGCTGAATCAAATTCTGGGGTAATACATGGAGATGGTTATTCTAATTTCTATACTTCAAACTGGACAGGTTATGGTTGTCTCCAAGACTACTGTGATCTTATCTCTTCACTGCCTATGCAATCATCAATTTATGATTTCATAAGCAACAAAAATAGAATACTGCCACTTCTCCAAAATCTATCATCTAACATTTTCAATTTGTGCAGGTTGTAGAGCCAATACCATCAAGACCTGACTGGTTGATCTGGAAGCCCTCAACCAATGGATTTTTCACCTACAAATCAGCTTTCCATGCTATAGCTCATAGAAGAAGGCCTTTGAGAATCCAAAACAAAATTTGGGACAACAACATTCCCATGAAAGTTTCTGTTTTCTTATGGAAACTTTCAAATGCAATTTTGCCTTTTGATGACATTATGACTTTCTCTGAGATTATTCTTGCATCTAAATGTCCTTTTTGCAATAATCAGGATTCTATGGGTCACTTCTTTAATTCATGTGAGCTGCCTGCAAAAATTAGGTCATTTCATGACAAACAACTTGCAATTAGAACTCCGAGTTTTCATTCAATCTTTGATTGATTGTCATACTATTGGACCACAACAGGGGAATCACTAATACACCCACATCTAATAACTATTACCCCCGCTTTTGTCTGCCGGAACCTCTAGAAATATAGAAACAAAATGTTGTATAAAAATATCATCCCCATTTTTCCAGCCATAATTGAATCAATCAGAGTCGATATATTTTGTTGCTTCTATAGGAAGAAAATTTTCTCTTCCAACACCCCTTATTTTCTATGGTTTCATAAAGGTTTAATGCTAGCCATACCGCCTCCACCTAAGCCTATAATTAGGACTACAAAATGGAAGAAATCTGCAGAAATAAAAGTCAATGTGGATGCCTCTTGGAACTCAGATGATAATAAATGTGGGATTGCTATAATCATACGAGATCACAGGGGAATTGTAATCAGAGCTGGAATTAAATGTCTATATGCATCCTCAGTTTTACACTCTAAAATCCTTGCATTATCACAGGGTTTTAATTTTGCATCATCTCTATGTTTGACTGCTTTTAGTTTAGAAATGGATTGTTTGATGGTTTAGAAATGGATTGTTTGATGGCTATAGAGGCTATTAGATACCCTCTTAAGACTCCTTGGAGAATATATCACCAGGTATATGATATTCAAAAGCTTCAAAAGCATGTCACTATTTTAGAGAGGGAAACAAGGTTGGTGATGCTTTATCAAAACTAGCTAATTCTTCTCACAATTTGCAATCTTAAATTTCATTATGTGATCTGAACAAAAATATCAAGGCTATAATTGAACTAGATTGGGTTACCTTACCTGACATCATAATTCAAAGGATGAATAGATGATGTTGATGAGTTTATTGCGCAGAGAATGAGAGAGGCGTTGCAGAGAGGCTTTGCATAGAGGATGGAGGAAGGCTTTACAGAAAGGACTCCGGGAAATTGGAAAGATCTGGAGCATATTGAACATACAGGAGACCACAAACGTAACTCTTTGCATAATTAACGAACAAAAGTTTGGAATGGACTAGGGAGGCCAGGGATACTGTCATATTCCAAACCGAAGGAGAGCAGATTTGAAATCTCATAACTCTTTTGTACTTATTGTATATTTGGGCTTCTTACAGGGAGTCATTATTTAGGAAAAATTGGATGTTTGGCCGAATGTTTAACACCGACACAGGGGGTGGAGGTGTTACATTCGGAAACACTACCAATTGTTTACCTAAATTGAAATTTCGGCTTGCAATAGGCAACCATTTTGCCTTTTTCAAGATTTTTGTACAAAGTACAAACTATCACCGATTGTGATTCTTTTGGAGTAACGAAAGTTACTAACAGGTTTGGAGAATCTAATAAATTTTTCCCAATTAACATGGGTTATATTTTTTAAAAAAAGTGTAGACGCCCACCTAGTGGTGATAAATGCTAAGTATTGGAGTGTACAATTTTATTTTATTTTTTTGATCAGGGATGTGTACAATTTAAAGAGAGCAGAGTTATGCTGATTTGATGCTTAGATCTGCAAAATTTGTTTTTATTTTGGTTTGACATTTGGGTATGAATTTGTTTTTTCATCAATGCACATGGTTTTAATGACAGTGGCATCTAAAGTTCTCTAATCCAAACATAAAATAAAAATTCTCCCTACGCTGTGGGTGAATTTGTTTCAACTCAAAATCGGAGATAAAATTATTTTTAAAAAATCAAAAATAGAGAAACATAAAATCCTCCAAAAAGGAAAATTATAAAATGTAAAGATAAAATTTAGTATATAAACAAGAAACTGAAATGAAAATTATAAAATAACCTCTTTCGTTTACATTTTTGTAAACTTAATACTCTCCCTTCCGAAAAACACACTTATTTTTTATGATTTTTTTAATAAAGGGGTAACGGTTTAAGTGGTTTTATTTAAAGTGTCTACTACTACATTATAATGAACATGTGTCAAACTTAAGTACATAGACTATAAGCATGAATCCATAAATTTGTGAAAGAATTAAGTAGAAAAATTGGTAGTGTTTAGAAAAAATAAAATGTTGAATTTTATTCAAATGAGACTTCATTCAAACCGCAACCGTAGTAGTTACTTTTTTTAAACCTCAATATTAGGATAAGAGAGGCATTAGAAATTCTTGGCAAATACGATCTTTCCATAAGCATATGACAAGATGAGTTGAATTATAATTATAAAAAATTAAAAGGTTTAGTTGCAATATTAAAGTTTTACTATGTAATGTGCAATAGTTATAAGTTTATGACCCGATTAATGCAACCTGAAAATTTTATCTTCATTTCTTCTAATTTACAGTTTAAACCTTGGTCTTTCCTTGGTTTATGGAAATACCGTCTTTCAAGAGACAGACTCATTGAAATTTACCATATTTGATCAGCAATAAACATTTTGTGTTAAGAAACAAAATTTTGACACGCCCATCTTTATAAATTTGTGTAAATTTAGAACAAATTTATTACTCCCTCCATCTCGGGGAATCTACACACTTTCCTTTTATAAGTGTCCCAAGCAAATCTGTACACTTTCCTTTTAAGAAAACATACATCATGGCATCATGCAATAAGACACAATTACCTTTATAAATTAAATTTTACACAACTTATCAAATCCTAAAATTCATCCCCGGCCCCAAATCTGCACCTAAAATTTATCCCTTCGCCACCTAAAATTCAACCCAAATTCATCCCCAAAATCTTGCCGGAACCCTAACTTCTCATTCACCTGCTACCTTTTCCCTTGCCAGAACCATAATGAATTTCGCCGGCGAGAGGCGAAGGTAGAGGGAGGCGAGGAGTCGGAGGCGGTGAGAGGCGGAGGCAAAGGGGAAGACAGATCTAGGCGGAGAGGGGTGGAGGCGTAAGACGACAGGAGTTGGAGAGAGGCGGCAGAAGGGGACGACAAATCTGGACAGAAGGTTGATTGAAGACGAGGGCATTATAGTTTTTTCAAGTGCTAAAATTTTAGAGAAGTAATTTTAATTTCTCCCTCTGTAGGTTCCCTATTTTTCTTAGTAATAGTTTCGGAGTACATTGGTTGTTTTTCTTATATTAACAGTAATATTGATGATTTCGTTTTCAAACAACTCACAAATCACATCATCCAGCTCCGGGTCCAAGTCTTTGCCACTGCAAAGACGGCACTTCAAGTCTACACTTGCTTTTTCACAACGTAAACCAAACAAGTTCCAAAGTCTGGGGCACACTTCGATTTTATTCGTGAGGACTTTGGTTTTACCATTTCAAATTCTCCGCTTCGAAGAACAAGAATTAGTGTTGGGACAAAACTAGTTTTACAGAGTTTAGCCGTCTACTCTGCAACGCCAAATATCACCAACAAAGAGAATCAGGTCACTCAGCAATACTCGAGATTAAAATACAAATGTCATCAGGAACATTAACACAGCCCTCAGAATCCTTATTGACAATTCAGAACCATTCATCAGGAAGAGAACACTTGCTAATGTACCAGCAGAATGCTAAAAATAGTGAATGCCAATAAACAAAACGTATGGCAAAAAAATGGCAATACATAAAAAAGGCTTAGG
>JAULKJ010000006.1:7663282-7676360 GCA_032355405.1 Rubia balearica
CCTCTTGCACTTTGGACAAGGCTTCGAATTAGCTAGAATCCTGAAAAGTCATCATAGAGACAGTATTCACTTGATACTATAACAAACAATGCATCAAATTAAAACAATATAGAATACAGAGTGGAAAGAACTGAGAAACATTTTCTTATTTCTAATGAGAAATGAAAATCTTGTTCCTGCTTTCCATAATTTCAAAGCTAAAGCAAACTGCTGTTGAGTGCAAGTGTAACCATATTAAACAAAGAAAAAAGTTAAGACAGAAACAGTTACATGCCCAATTGTTAAGACTTCTTTAGGGCCGAAATAACAAAGTCACTTGATGGAAAGATGCCAGGTATTGTAACAGCACAACAAAAAAATGTTAATTAGAAATTACAATAAGTTGCCAATGTAAAGACTCATGGGTTTCTGGGCACAATTTGAACTATGGAGTGAACCTCCACATATTCAAACTCCCTGATTCCTTCAATTATAGTCTAAACTCCTGCTTCTACAGACGAATCTTTTTAATTTTCTTCAGTGTGTCTACTTCACTAAAACAGAGACCTTTTTCGAATACAGATTCGAAAATACCAAAACACAACTTTAAAATCCTCATGCTGAACTTACTGAAGCTCCAAAACTTGCGAGTTCCAATAGCGAGACAGCAGCTAATTAAAGTACAAAATCCACTAGGGTGCAGAATTCACAGTGGATTCCTTAACATTTCAAATGTTTTGTAAAAGCTTTTACATATCCTTGTAGGTACCACATATCATGAGAGTCAATCTGTGAGAACTAAGTAGACAGTGTGATTTCGTTCACAAAATCAAAAGAAGAGCCATACCATTTTGATGTTCCTCATACAACAAATTATCCACTGTCTAATGATAGGCTAGAATGGGTCAACATGTAGACCGAGAAGGAAGATAAACATTTTGAAATTGTGAAATGAAATTAGACATACCAGTTCATATTTTCAGACTCAGCAGTATTCTTCAATATCCATTTGGCTACAGTTGCACAGTCAACAGGCCGATGAGCTTCCTCAGTACACTGCAGGTGCATGTATGTACATAAATCACTGTGACAAAAGAACCGCCCATCTATATGCATTGCAGAGGGAGTAATACATCTACCTAGTAAATGTACTTTTTACTGACAATGACATGATGCTTACATTCCAACAAAAGCTATATGAACAGCCGCAGGTCACATCATAGGTTTCACTTCCAACCATGAATTCAACAGCATATTCACATCCTGGAGCTGGACACCACTTTGTCTGTAGATGCACCAAGAATTCAAATTTAAATAGCAGAGTATATAGATAACATATTCTGAGATATACTCTCATAACATCAAAGTAGAGAGTGGCAGCTATACAAGCAATTATAATTAGCCCGTGGAAAAACAGGTTAAGATAACATACATTAAAAGTATCATGAAGTGTGCATTCATGATATAGATTCTAATGTTAAAGTTCATCATAACGATAGTAACTCATGACCCATTAACACAGCTATACAACTGGGCTTTTAGACATCACAGGAATAAACGTAAACACGAACATGGGATGGTGTGAAGATTCTGAAACAAATCCAAGTCATTTCCATATATAGATCTGATGAATATGGAAAGGACATTGCAGTAGAGTTTTCGGAACTTTATAGTATGGGCCAAATGGCATCATAGAGTATCAATAGATTAAAAAAATCTATAAATATGAAGAAAGCAACTTCATTGACATTCTATACTTCCGGCCAAGCATTATCGGAGTAGTCATACATAAACAATCACATTCCTACAGCTGAAGCACTTTTAATCACCTAAAGCATATTATACAATGCCATTCACATGATATGAACACACTATCAATGCAAACAAACAGGAAGGAAAGAAAAGATACCCCAATCGATAACCAGGTCCAAACACTAACAGTAAGGACTTAATTTAGAATTGATTAGCATATCCAAGTATCAGTAATCACATACATATCACACTCATCATCATACTCTTTTTTAATAGCTCCACCGATATTAAGAAATTTGAGTTTGTCTTATTTGGTCTGTGCCTCCAGTACCTTCCTGTTGTCTTCAATGTAGGATCTAACGAAGTAGCGGTTATATTTTTCTATATCTTCGATTCGAGCAAAAGAATTTATCATATCTTGACCAATGGCAGCTGAACATGATGGATCAGGACATCGCAACATCAAGCATCCAGGGCCATCATTTATTGATGAGCTCATGTAGCCTGCTACCGAAAAAGTGTATAGGTCAGGCCTCAAGTAAATGCCAAAAAATAGTCGTCAACAAATTCTTCGCAACTTTCTCGATTAGAACTAAGATTAGAACTAAGATGATTATTTGCCGGAAACTCAATCTAGTTTTTAGTATGAGCATGGAGGTAAGAGGAAAAGGTATCTTTTTGTTCGAGTCTCCACAACTTGCAGTACCTGCAATATTGCATGCACATCTGAACATAAAGCTGTCAATAACGAAAATTCAAAAAATCATGCATATTTACATGACATTCTTAGTGACATCTTTTTTATTTCATGGATGCAAATAAGTCTTTATTCCACTAAATTGACAGCTCAAAAAAATAACAACTGAAAATGGTTAGATTGAGACTCTGTCCAACAAGAATACAGAGATCACCCTACCACAACAGGTATGCACACAAATAACTTACAAAAAGGTTTTCCAGATTCAGAAGAATGCTAAACTCAGACTCTCATAACAACGAAACCACAACCATAAAAGAAAATTTGGGTCGTGCAGATATATCCACATAACAATATTGTGTCAATGACTATTTGTCTCAAACAAATACATGTTGAGAGAGTATTTAGTAAATCACTATTGATTGGGAAGGGAAAAAGAGGGACAAGGAGGGGAAAGGCGGAGACAACATGAGGCTCATATTGACAGTAGCAGATTGTAGAAAGTTCACCCTTTTATCCAGTAGCATTTGTTTCGCAGAAACCAATCAAGTTGATAATCCACATACAAACCTTGCCAACAGGTGACACAAAAAGGATGACCACATGCAGCAGAACACATCATATCACGGATATACATCTCAAAGCAGATACCACAAGTCAGCTGCAGAAAATAAGAACTCGAAGTCAAGAACACAGTCCAAATCTTAATAGACTGCACCTAGCAGTTGGTTATCTAGAAAAAGAGAATTGCATTGTTAACAGTTAGCAAGAATACATAAAATCAAAATGCCAGATGATTCCAGAAAAGGTCCATCACCTCTTTGGCTTCGGGAAATGGAACAGGATACTCCAACAAGCCAACCAGCCTACGAACCTTTTCTTCATCTGCAAACCACTCATCATTTACTTTACTGACACTCCTGTTAGTCAATACATAGTATGGATTTTTTAGGAGGTTAGTGCAACAAATGTATAATTAGAACTTCACCATTAATATAAACAGCAAAAGTCTATACAACCATAAATTCTGGAAAAGAGATGAGTAAAAAATGACCAATAACAAGGAAAAAATGCTTTTAATGTTTCACCAATTGCTGCACTACATGTCATCAAGCACAAGCCTAACATTCTAAGTGGGCAGCAGTGTAACGTGATGTGTTCTTTCACATCGACTCTTTCTAGGGGGGTCAAGGTTGTTCCTGGTTTGGATTTGATCAAGTTAACACATATGAACTACAAATTAGGAAAGATTGCATCCTGATACTTCACAGGAAACATTTACCCATTTCTGCTTGATTAGTCAAACCCAACAGAATGTCCACACAAAGGAGAAGATCAGAAACTAGTAAGCCCAACAGTGTCGTCATTGTGCAAAATAAAGTAAAAAATGAAAACTATGGATACAATGGGAATCAATTTATTCTGCTTTCACACCTATGCATCAAAACCTCTCCAAAACAGTTACCATTGTGCAAACCCACCCACCCCCTTCAAGTAACGGGATATAATGAAATCATCCTGGCCTTATTTTTCCTTCTACCATGAGCAAGAGATACATGCAAGCTAAATCATTAATGGCTTTCAAACTACAAGAATAAGTCCACAGGCCCAATGACTCACTTAGTTTATATATTCAAGTCAATTTACATAGTGTGTTTTCAAGTCCTCTTAAGTCTCCCCTCTCCCTTACATAGGGTGTTTTCATTCAGAACTCCCTTCTCACTGGAAGTTGGTTGTTGCAAAAAAATTGAACTATTATAATTTTGGATGCCTCTAGGGGTACCATACTTACAGTATCCTGGGGATACTGTAAACAGCAGCAAGACAGCTCACCAGTTATAGTGGTGAAGAAGGATACTAGCAGCAATTCTTGATATTGAAAGCACCATCGACACCTGCGTAATATGTTCTTCTTGACGATGACGTATATCAGCTTCAGCCAAGACTATATAGTTTGGCTGCAAACATGCAAAGTTCAGAGAAGTTATTCAGTGGAAAATTATTGTAGTCATTAGTGAAAAATTCCGAATACAACAAAAAGATCGAAGTTCAGGTTGAATTACACTCTTTCCTATCTTACCTCGACGGACTTGCATTACTTTCTCATCATTCTATTTTAGCTCTGTACTGATAATAAATACTAGTGAAGAAAACAGAAAGTTGGAGTGATTATTAACTGAACAAAAATATTAGCTAGAATGCTAAAGATGGGTAGCAATATCCTACACAGACAGAGTACAACATTGAAAGACTTTTACATGTGGAAAACACCTCAACAAATTTAGGAGGGCTATTTGACTTTATGCGAGTTTTGCAGCAAAATGAAGAGAGGCTAGTTGGAAGTGTTCGGCTTTTTCCCATGAACAAAACCAAAATGTATACATCAAAGTATTCCTCTTCCATACCACAGAACTACAAATCTTGAAATTGATAGAAAGGCCTTGGTTGTAAAATGTGCACTTAATGAGCATAGGATTATGAAGCCAGAGCTTTTGGAATGTGTGCTGATGTGTGCGCATCAGGCTGCATCCTAGTTTTAGGGAACATGTGAGAAACATGGAAAGGGCAGTCAGCCCATAGTTGACCACATTAGAAGAGGGTGGGCATGTCTTTAATTTTGTTTGTTCTTCTACTCTCTTCCACCTGGCTGGTTGATCTTCTCCAATTGGATTATCTGCTTCATCCTTCCTCCAATACTAGCTTACGACAATTTAACCTTGTATCTATATCTTCACTCTCTTTATCTTACTCTCTCCTCCATCTCTTTTTTCCCCTAATTTACAGAAAAAACAAAAAGATATTGAAGAAGGTAGGGGAGATGCCAATGAATTGAAGTTAGAGCTTAATGATGATCATCACTACATTGAAGATGTGATGATTATCTTGACAATCTTCGGATTTTAGTTGTTTAGAAGATGGAATAAACTTTTCAGAAACTAAGTTCTGTTTCTGAACAGCATTTCTTGTGACGTTTCAATGCTATTTTGATTCATTATTGTTTATTTTTGTGAAATAGTTAGGTTGCTTTGTGTCTATTTCTGGGTTTTTAAAAGCGCGCTTAGCGAGCTGAGTGCAAGGTTGAGCGCTTTGTATCATGAAGCGCTGAGCAGGACGAAAAGCGCGCGCTTTTTCCAAAGCACAAAGCACTCCAAAAAGCGGCGAAAGCAGGGTTTTATGCTTTGGGCTGAAATGGGATTCTACATTTTGTTTCCTTTTTTATAACTAATATTTTGGGCTGAAATGGAGTAGCTTTTAGGGTTAACTAATTCAGGAATATTAACAAATTAGAGTTTAGAGATTGAGATTAGGTCTATAGGGATACTTTTGGAGGAGGAGATGATTTTTTTATTACTAGAGTTTAGAGCCTTAAATGATTTCATAATAATTTAAGAATCCTTCGATTTTAGTCGTTCAATTCTTCTTAGTACCTTTAAAACTTTGAATTTGGTATTGTGTTGAAAGCTTTATTTGCCTTTTATGATTTTGTTATATTATTCTAAGTTTTATGTTGTGTATTTAATGAAATAATCCTAGTTCATGTTTTGTGTGCGCTTTATCCGAAAAGCGCGCGCTTCAGTAATTTTTACCGTTAGCGCTTCACTGCACTTTGCGCTTTTTATAACCCAGGTCTATTTGTACTTATGAGATGTTACTTTTCAATACTTGATGAATTGTGTGCATTTACTTGCAGTTCTACAGCATTCTTACATACATATATATAGTGACTAACTGACTACTGACAACAGGAATTGAGTATTGATCCGTGATGTATGCACAATGTGGGCTAGTTCCAGCCTTAACAGATTGGTACTCATTATTCTCTTCAAAACCAAGCTAAAAGCTGTTCTCTAGATTCATCAAAAACAGACATAGCTTTGTCTGAAACTTAGAATTTCATGATACTAATAATAAAAGGGATTGACCTTAGCCACTGTAATGAATCATCCGTTTCAGCTCCAGAGTGTTCCGAAAGTTTAACAGCCTCAATATAAATTCAACCCACAAACCTATCCTAGCAAAGAAATTCTAGGACACTACTAGATATTCTTATTTCATCAACAGGCCTCA
The DNA here is from genome assembly GCA_032355405.1 of Rubia balearica. NCBI lineage: Eukaryota > Viridiplantae > Streptophyta > Magnoliopsida > Gentianales > Rubiaceae > Rubia > Rubia balearica. The sequence goes on from JAULKJ010000006.1 coordinate 7,669,779, forward strand.
AAAGAAGGCATGTAACCTTCACACTAGTGAAAATAATCTTTAAAAACATGGAAAATTTATCAAACCACCTAAATCTAACCCATAAATAAAAAATTATTAGCTCCTGCCAAAGCTGCTTCCGCTTGTGCGCAGGAATCTCCAAGTATCAAATTGCTGCCCTTAAAAATCTAGAATTAACGTTATGGAAATCCTGATTGTCAAAGCTTTAGACTTTGGAACAGCATAACTTGAAAAGGTGTTACAATCTGAAGAATCAGTGAAATGCGATTCTAGAAAACAAAAATATATGTATCCAATTTTTGTAGTGACTATAGCTTAACTCCTAGAATCTACACCACAAAGATTTAATTTACATCAACAGCCTTATCTCATCGGAAAAAAAGATGAAACTGATGAATATCCTAGAAATGATAATAATACCTAAAATGATAACAATACCTGAGAGCGAAAATGGGAGGGTAGGTCATCGGAATCATCAGAATCGTTGTCTATGAAGTCGTAATCCATGGTGATGTCAGCATCATCGGAGTCGGCTCCATCGCCGCCGCTGTAGAAATCGTCGTCGAGGGACTCGGCGTCGTTGGCATCATGCATCAACATTTCGTGTTCCGATTCCATCTTATCCTCCCGCTCTGCTTAATTTACACTGCCAATCAATTCCAGGAGAAGAAACCCTAAAAATGCGGGATTGATGGAGCAGGGGAAAGTACTGAATTGCAAACTACTAGTGGTTGATGCGGGGAAGAGAGAGAGGAATTTTGTTATTTATAGCTTTACTGAGTGTCGGAAGACGAAGATGGAAAAGAAATGCAGCGATTATCTTTTCCCAAATTAGGCTCTAGCCCGTCATGTTCTCTGACCTTCTCATTTTGGTCCCCAACTTTCAAGTGAAGCAAACTCCTTTCTTTTTTTTCTATTCCAAATTAATCATCAACAAACTGCATAGTAATTTGACGGATATTGAGGCTTAAACCCTGATTGAATGATTTTTTAATTGATAGGAATGGATCAAGGATTGATGAAATGTAGTTCTATTTATCATTTAGACATCCTATGTTAGACCAAATAGTTGTGCATAAGTTACAAGATCCAATTCATATCATAGTAAACGAGTTAGTCTTAGCTACTTATAACACATTCAGAGACCTCTTCTGGGGATCAGATATTCTAGCACTGAGTGGCATTGCCCAAATCAATTCAGACCAAAAAATAGTTCCTATTTGTAGTTTATAAATTTCACCAGCAGACCATTTTCTATGTATGGATAACTCAGATTATGCTAGTCCTTCCGATGTTTTTTCTGCTTATTATCCTTTCTAGTTCCCCATACGAAATCAAGACAGAGTTTTTTCCAATTCTTTTAATTATGTAACCAGTTAGTGCCATAACAAGTCAGGTGTGTTGTGGAATTGCTGAGAGAACATGTTTAACAAGTGTTGATCAAAAGTCTGGTTCAAAGTCTGGAGTTCCAGTTTTTTACTCTTGCATTCAGTTTTGTTCTAGAAGTAGCTATTTCTTTTCATGCCCTTAAAAACGGATACCCCCAGATACTGGAATGAAAATAGGGCATATGTCACAAGTGTTAAGCTCCTAATCCTATCCTTGGTTACTAGACTAGTCTTATTGTCCACATAATATGCATTTTTATTCAAATTTATCTTTTTCCAGTGGCTTTCTCATGTACAATTCGGAAAAGGATCAAGTTTTTTTGGGGGATTTCATTGTTGCTTTTAGGAATATCACTGTATCATCTGCATATGATAAGTAAATCGTTCTAATTTGGCATGGTATTTTGAAGGTTTCTAGGTGGTCATAACTGGACATATCTTTCAATCCTCTATTCAAAACCTCGATAATGAGGTTGAATAGAATTGCTAAAAGCTCTGAAAAAACCATTTGGAATTCTATTAATAAGCACTGAAAAACTAGCAGCTGACATATTAGACAAGATGAGCTAGACAAAATGACCATTAAAGCCAATTTTAAGTAGCAGTGAGTTAAGCATCAACTAGGAGTTCCAATTAAAAACTTTAAACATAACTATCTTAGCTATTAGGCACAGTGACTGGTTTTTGTTATCCAATAATCTGGCCATTTCTTGTATAACTAACATATTGTCAGCAGTTTCTCTCCCTTTTAGGAAGGCACCTTGTTCAACTGATATGCATTTTTCTATTACCTTAGATTCTATCTACCAGTATTTTAGAATAAATTTTGAACTCTGAAGTTTGGGAGAGATATTAGCCAATTATCTGATAGGGGTAGTTGGAATGGGTAAATTGGGAATACAAACATACCAAACTACTTGAAATATTTGAAAGTATAGGCACGACACACATAAATTCATGTGTGCACTTCAATAGATCATGTTTAATTATCTTCCAAGCAAATTTATAGAAAAAAATCTGGATAACCATCAGGTGTAGCTGCATTATCTGGGCTCAAACTATATACTACATCTCTCAGTTCATCCATTTCAATTATTTTAATTAAGGCAATGTTTTCCTAATCAGTTATGATCTTAGGAATGTATGTCAAAACATTGTGTTAGGGTTGTACCTGTAATGTCTGATTCAAATTGGGGTAAAGAGATCTTGAAAGAAGGTTGCAACATGCTTCCATATGTCTTCTTGGTTGGTGATCCACATGTTAGAGATTCATTTCCGATCTTTTTAAATTTTAACCTAGAATATGTATCCTTAACTAAATTGTGGAAAAAAAAATTCATGTCAACCCCTTGAATCCATCACGTTCTAGATTTCTGCTTCCAAAAAAAAATCCTCTTTAAGTTTCTATTTAAGATTAACTATGGCTTCAAAGAGTAAACTCAGATATCCATCATTAAGTGTTTAATCAAATATTAATTCTAAGTCATGTACCGTAGTATTTCCTATTTGATGTTCTGAAAAACATTTCCAAAGAAGTTTCTATTCTATTGTCTAAGTGCAGTTTTAAGACTTTTCATTTTAGGTGAGAAACCTTTCATAACCTTATACTCTATCTATGGCTCCTAGTTCTGTTTGATTACATCACATAGATCAGGCATCTCAATCCACATTTTCTATAATTTAAAGGCTCTTGGATGGTTTGTTTCCTAGATGTGTGTATCTAATAATAAGGGTGAATGGTCAGAGGGTGATCTGTTAAGAACCTGTGCAGAGGTATTGGGATCTACAACATTCCATTCTTGATTACCCATTATCCTGTCCAATCTCTTACATGTAAAATTATTTTCTATTATGGTTATATATGCGAGTCCACTAGATTCTATATATATGTATCAAAAGTTATTATGTTGTTTAGATCATAAATTGAATTTCCTTTGTATCCTAGGACTTTCCTTGTGACATTAAAGTCACCCGCACATATTGCAAATAAAAAAATTCACTAGGATGCTGCTTTAAGGTTTCAAATAGGTGTGATCTTAGGGCACGGGTGTGTTTTCCATAAACAAAAATTAGTTGGAACTTAATGTCTGATCAGTGTGATGAACTAGGATGAACTTAATATCTGTAGGGTTTAGATTATTTTTAAAAAAGTCCAAATTCTTGAATCATGAGAGGTTAGTGCAATATCTAAACCTAGCTATATGGTTTCTAAACAGGTCCAATTTATCCATTTGTTGTTTAGGTTCAATTATAATAAGAAGATCCAACCTATGTATTTGAATAAGTTTTTGCAATCTCAGTGTAGATGCAAATATTCCTTTGACATTCTACATTAGGTTTTAAGATTCATTAGAGGGTTTTTTTCTAGCCTTCAAGAGGGTAGATACCATGTTTGGGGATCTATTTTTTTTGAATTCTATCCGGAGGTTTTTAATTAGAATTATCTGCCTCCTACCCATATGCGGAGCTAGAAATTTTAATTTAGTGGGTCACAATTTAATTTGATGTCTCTATCTCTAAAGGTAGTGTTATAATTTTTATTTTTTTATAATTTAAAAGTAAATGGTGGGTTGGTTTTAAATTAAAAATAAATTAGTGAATCGCTATATCATACCCAGTATTTTACTAAATCACATCATGTATTTATACTATTAAAATACTACATGTATTTAATTTAAACAAAAATAGGAAATAATTAATATAAAGAAAAATTACTTTTAACCCAAATTTTTAGCACCGCTGCAGGAAGTGATCTACGGTTTGGAGGATAGTGGTCGGCGGTCACCTGTGGTGAAGGACAGTGGTTGGTGGAAGGTGTTCACTGGCGATGGAGGTGGCCGCCCATAGGAGTCCGCCAGAGTCTTCTCCATTTTCCGGCATCAACTCTGGCTTCTACTCCACTCGTTGTCGTTTCAAATCTCACCATCCCCGCCGTTGTCATTTTAGATCTCGTCACCCCCGCCAGATTCCTCCCCTGGACAGCGCCATCCCCGTCGATCTCGTTTCATCTGCCTTGTTTTCCCTCCACCCGTTTCTCGTCGCTCTGCCTCCGACCTGGTTCTCGTCGCACCGCCTCCGTCGTAACTCTTGTTTTTTACACCTCTTTTTTCCCTACTCAGCTCTCCTTTCTTCCGCCCCTCCTAGATCTCTTTTCCCCCTTCTCCTTTCTTTCTTTTCGGGGTTCTCTTTTCTTCCCCCTTCTCCTTTCTTTTTTCTTTCTTTTCCAGGTTTTATTTTCTTCTCCTGGTTCCCTTTTCTCCTTTCTTTCTTTTCCCGGTTCTCTTTTCTTCCTCCGGTTCTCCTTTCTTTTTTGCTTTCTAGTTCTCTTTTCTCTCCTCGGATCTCTTTTCTCTCTTTGCTCGGTCCTCCTTTGCCATTCTTCTTCCTAGATCTGATTCTCCTTTGGACAACCCCCCATCTGCCCACATTTAATGTCTATTAAATAAGAATACAGTAAATAATTTTTCTATAAAATAGGTAGTAAAATACTCACTTCATGTGTACAAAATACTCACTCTTTACTCTAAATTTGAGTGTTGGAAGCTCCATGTCTTCAGAGGGTTTTTTCCATTGTTGTTTAGATATGTGTTTTATGTGTAATAATTGTGATTTATTAGTTGTTTAAATTGAAGTTTATATTTTATTTCATCATTAACAGTAGCGATATTCTATTTTAATGTCATATTTAGTTTCTTTACATTTCTTTGTCTATGGATGTCTCCATATATTGAATTTAATTTTATTATAGATTTCATCATTAATAGTTGAAAATATTTTAGTGTAATTTAATGTTAATTAATATGTAATTTATTTCTTTATCTTGGTAAAATAAGTAAATTACAAAAATAAGTCATAAATATATAGGTGTTTTTCATCATTTATAAGAATGATATGTACATAATATATATCCTGAATTTTACGTGGTTGTAAAATTTGTGATTAGTAGTGAAAATTATATTAATTTTAAAATATTTAGTTCATACATTATTTCTAACATTGATTAGTATAAACATATTATGTGATTAGTAGTTATTTCATTATTTTTACAATATTATGTGATTAGTAGTAACATAATTTATAAAGGTTCTACTAATATAATTTAGAGAAGTTGTAATAGTGTATTGGGAACTGTTGGTAGGCTAATGAGCAAACATAACATATAACATATGGTTCTACTAATGATGATATAACAAAATTTAATGTGGTTGTACTAATTTTGAGAAAAGTTGGAAGCAATAAAATAAATTTTGTATTACTAAGTCATAAAAATATGTAGGTGTCTTTTATTACTTATTAGAATGATGTATAGACCATCAGTTATAGATGTGGTTATAGAATAAAGTGGTTATAAATTTCATCACTAGTAATGAGTGGTGAATCGCTATATCATGTGTAGGTTATAGATATGTTATATTCTTGTGAGTATTATGATAATTTAAATAGGTGGAGGTTACTTTCATGCACTTATTAGAATGATGTATAGACTAAACATATATATATATATATATGTATGTTGAATTTAATGGTGTACTATATTTCATCCTTGATGCGGACATTATGTGAATTTCATTTCATGCTAGGTTATATATTGTTTGTATGTTTCATTTATTGGAGCGAAAGAATTTACAAAAATGATGGTGATGACTCATATGGAGCGGTTCTAGGGGAGAATTGTTACTCAACATTCACGACCATAGATGTGTTTCCTAGTCATATTGAAGTTTATTCCTACTTACAACGAACTGCCCGTCGCATAGGATTTGAACTTGTCAAGTCGTCGTACAAGAAAAATAAGAATGGTCCCCAAAGGATATATTGTATTTGCAATCGGGGTCGGAATGATAAAGTTGTCTATATGAGCAATTCAGATGTCATTTGAAGAAGTAACACGTCGACAAGAGGTTGTTACTGCCCTTTCGTGATTTTCATGCGAGAGAGTAACACAGAGAAGGGTTGGAACATTAAGCCATGCAAGGATCCTAGGTGAGGGACACATAACCACCAATTTTCAGTATATGTTGAGGGGAGTAGACAGAGTAGCAGACTCCATGTTGATGCAAAACAAATGATAAGAGACTTGACGAATGTCGAGACAGCTTCTAGGCATATCAATGTGAGCCCCAACCGTACATATACAAGCTTGAATCAAACAATTAGGCAAGTATATAATGAGCGATTAGCTTACGAAAGAGAA
>JAULKJ010000006.1:7741076-7753108 GCA_032355405.1 Rubia balearica
CTGATTTGGCATGGAGAACATAGGGATGTATGTGATGATGTTGAGGCTGACCTGGTTGTGGATCCTATAGATTACACCAAGCAGTTAGATGATTCAACAAATGATGTATCTTGGGATTTTGTGTGTAGATTAGAGGTCTTACAAGCAATGTACAATAACGAGGAAACAATTTGTATAAGGGATCAAAACATAATGCTTTGAGCACAGCCCTTAGTGTAATGAATTTGAAGGCTAAACATGGCCACTATGACAAGGGAATGGCTGGAGCATTGCAGTTGAAAAAGGATATACTCCTTACCAGCAATCTTATGCCCGACAGTGTTTACGCTGCTAAGAAGATACTATTTCCCATGGTAATGGAGTTGGAAAATATTTATGCTTTCCCGAATGATTGTATGTTTTACCAAGGAAATGAGATTGAAGATAGAGATTGTTGCAAAGTATGTGATGATCCACGATACTAGTCGAAGACTAGCAATGTTTATGTGGGCGGTGAAATGCTGACATATTGAAACCCATTGATGAAGTGATATGGCACACCTCATACGGTGATACATGGAATGAGATTGATGATATGTACCCAAAGTTTGGCAATGAACCACAGAAATTGCTTTTAAGGCTATCCACGACAATGTGAACCCCTTTGAAAATTTGAGTATTTCTCAAAGTTCGTGGCACGTCAAGGTGGTGATTTACAAATTTTCTCTTGGTTAATGATAAAATGAAAGTATGTTTTACAGTCTTTAATGATTCTAGGGCCAAACAACCAGTTAACGTTTACACTGTTAGTTGACGACCTGCGGAAGATTTGGTGCGAAGGGAACTGAACGTATGATGGGTTCCGTGGAGGTAGCTTCAAGAGGAGAGAAATATTGTTTTGTACCATTAAAAATTTCCAGGCATATGGAAATTTATCTAGATATTCAGTGAAAGGTCACTACGCATATCCTATGTGTGAAAAAAAAAGTTTTACACATTTGGAGCATAATAGAAAATTGTAATTCTTGGTCATAGAAATTTTTTACCGGTAAATCACCTGTGGTGTAAAAGCAAAGAAGTGGTTCAAAAGGGAGATTGAGGGTGGCCTTCCTCCCAACCAGTTATGGGAGAGGAAATTTATGAAAAAGTGAAATGTCTTGAAATTGATTTCGGTAAAGAATAGGAATCCCAATGGAGGAAGTTGGAAGAAATAATCCATTTTCTTAAAAGTACCTTACTGAGAGAATCTGGATGTGAGGCACTCTGGATGTGAGGCACTATCTTAATGTGATGCCTTTGAGAAGAACATTTATGATAGCTTGATTGGGATGTTGGTAAACACATCTGGGCTAACAAATGACGGCATGAAGTCACTTATTGACATGGAAAGAATGAGAGTCAGGCATGATCTAGTGCCGGTTATGGAGGGTTGGTAAAATTTCCTACCATTAGAATGCTACACAATGTCGATCTATGAGAAGAAACAATTATGTGAATCCTTGAAGGGTATTAAAGACCCTTCTGCACATTCATCTAACATAAGCAAATGTGAGTCCATCGAGGATTTGAAATTGGAGGGGCTGAAGTCTCACGATTATCATAGCTTGATGCAAGAGTTAAATGTTATCGCCATTAAGGGCCATTCCCCAACCACGTTAAAGTCATCATAAGCCATTTGTGCATTAAAAAAATCTATTTTCCGTAAGAGTATAAGTCGTACAAGATCAGATGAGATTCAATCCATGGTTGTGGATGCATTGTCGAATATAGATGTACTTCCCCCCTTTGTTTTTCCAAATCACGGTGCACTAAATTGCGCATCTAGTTAGTGAAATCAAATTATATGGACCGGTATTTCTTCGATGGATGTACTCCTTTGAGAGATACATGGAAATATTTAAGTGTTTTGTGAAGAATAGATATAGACTGGAATCTAGCATAGTCCAACAACATGTAGCAGAATAGGCTATTGAATTTTGTAACGGGTCACTTGAGTCCTCTAAACCATGTAGATTTATGGAATTACTTGGTTTTGAGAGAGGAAATGCAATCCTTCCATAATGGGCTTTGTTCTACGCAACTTGCGTACACTATAACACTAACTTTTCGAAGGATGTGTGAGATGCCCAAACCATGTAATATATATTGAATTACTAGGATGTGTAATTCGTGACAGATCCACAACTAACTACTCTCTGTTTTTGCGATTTTTTGCCTTAATTGAACATGTGGTTTACCATATCTAATACGCTAAAAATAATGCTTTCTTTCTTGAATATTTCATTTAGATAAATTTAATACTATTTCGAGTTACTGAGTTGTTGATTGGAGATTATATTTTATTTAATTGACTAAAAAAAGAATATCACGATTCCATATCTAGGGTCTCTTAAAATAGTATAAATAGAGCCACTGAGTCAGTCATAAAGATTGCATCATTCATGACTCCATCTTCTATTGGAGCAAGTCAGATTTCTCTCTTTCAAAATCTTTGCGAGTTTTCTATCCTATCACTTTGTCAAGTTGTTGATAAACCTTTGAGTTTTGCGAGAATCCAAGTTAGCTTTTACATGTTTAATTATTACATTAAGGGTTTTATTCTAGAGAATGATGTCCAAGACTAGACTCATTTTTTCCCTAAACCCTAATTTTTCTCTTTTTTCTTTCTCCTTCTCTGCACCGTTCCTTTCTCATTCTCTTTCTTTCGTTCTTTATTTCCCTTTTCCTTTTCTTTTCTCTCACTAATGGAGAACATGCCATTTAAAAGTGGTTACAATGGACTAGAGAAGTCTTTTTTGGTGACTTCTCTAGTTGCGCCTTTGATTGTTAACGATCGATGGCAGTTCGAAAACCGAGTTTAATTGGAATCTGATTCAACTTCTAAATTTGGAACTTGAATTAGATGTCCAAAAGAAGAGCTTCTGGAAACCAAATTAGGTTTCCAACAGCCTTAGGTGAAACACAATTGCATCCGAAATAGCTTCTTCAACCAAAATTTAAATCAGGACAAACAGACATAACAAAAGCAAAACAGAAATGCATGAGTACTCCAGCAATGGAGCTCCTTCTACGGTAGAGGGCTTCTTTTCCGGTGGTGGAATTTTCCAGCGACGATGGAGCTCCTTCTCTGGCGGCAGAATCCTCTAGGGAAGACTGACGTGGCAGATGCAAGATCTGTTGAGGCATTTGTGACGGAGGAGAGAGCAGCAGCGCGATGGTGGAGGTCAACACGAGGGTGATGGTGAAGACCGGTGGTGTAAGGCATCGTGAGGGTGAGGGCTGAATAGGTGAGGGAAGTATGGAAACCAACTTAAAAGCTTGATTTTATTAATATATTGAGTGAAAAGTCCAACAAAGACAACCAATTAAAGGATGTTCTGCAATGGAACTGCCTTTAATCAAAGATAATTAAAGGCAGAGTCGCCTTTGATCGAAACTGAACAACCTTTAGAATGAAACTCGTGACTTGGGAGGAAGTTCCAAATCTGGAACCTGCTTCGGGTCCTATTCAAAGGTGGTTCCTTTGGAACTGCCTATGATTGTTGTCTTTAATCAAACACTCTTCATTAGTGTTTTCTTCTTTTCTCCTTTTCCGTCGGATCAGGGAGGCAGGGATAAGCGGCGGGGCGCGGCGGAGCGGAGCGGAGCGGCTGTGCTGGTCGAGGCTGACAGGTGACAGGCCTAAGCGGCTGATGGGTGGTGGGTTGTGGAGAGGTGGTGGTGAGCTATGGAGGGGGTGGGATGGGGGGGGGGTCAGGTGGAGGCGGGGCAACGGCAACTTACGGTAATCCGGTAGTGGTCTGAAGGAAAAATTGTCTTTAACACTTTTAGGGTTTAGGCCAAAGGTCATTTTGATCATTTTATGTGCGGTCAATGTTGGTCAACAATGAAAAATGGTGTTTTTGGATTATATTTGCACTTTTATCAATTAGTTAGAGACTTAGAGTTGTTTTTGTAGATTCAATTATGTGAGAATTACATTAACACTTACTAATTATATTGGGTTACATTTATATATAATTTTTTTATGTGAACGTAATTTATGGGGAGGGTGCATGCATTTCACTTTTTCCTTTTTCTTTTTCATCACATTCAATGCTGCAAAAAAGCTCACAGCAGCACCGCAAAATCTACAAGTGCTGTTGAAAAACTCACAGGCATCAGCAGCACTTTGAGAATCTTCCCACCATCTTTTCACAGGAAAGCTGAGCTCACTCGCCCCATCCCCCTCCCTACACATCATCTTTTACACGCTTAATTTCTTTCATCCTTCTTCAATACCAAAACACTGACCTCCCAATCTTTACCCCTTTCTCAAGCGACTCATTTTCTGCCAAAACTAGAGATCACGAAAAGAGCCAATATGCAGAGAACCTTATCCATGGCTTCTGATGAGGAGGAGTCGAGACACAAGGTGCAGTACCCCCTGGACTCAAAATGCTACCAAATTCTCGACGAAATCGGGCGAGGAGCAAGTGCAGTTGTCTACAAAGCAATCTGTATTCCCATGGACTCCTCTGTTGTGGCTATCAAATCCATCGACCTGGATCAAGCGAAAACCGACTTCGACAACGTTAGACGAGAAGCCAAGACCATGTCCCTTCTCTCCCACCCCAACATCCTCAGCGCTCACTGCTTCTTCACGGTTGACCGCCGCCTCTGGGTGGTCATGCCCTTCATGTCCGCCGGCTCTCTTCAATCAATCATTACCTCTTCTTTCCCTGATGGCCTAGCCGAGCCATGCATCGCCGTCGTTCTTAAGGAAACCCTTTCTGCATTAGCGTATCTCCATAATCAGGGCCATCTTCACAGGTATTACAGTCATGAGATTCTATTTTAAAACTAGTTGGTACTAGGTTAACTTGACCCATTATCTTATACTTCTATTGATGTGCGATTCCTAACAACAGGGATGTCAAGGCTGGAAACATTCTCATGGACTCAAACGGCTCGGTAAAGCTAGCTGATTTTGGCGTTTCAGCATCCATTTACGAGCCCGGATCTTCATCCAACGCTTATTCGCCGTCAAGTTTGATGCTCACTGATGTCGCTGGAACCCCGTACTGGATGGCTCCTGAGGTGATCCATTCGCACACCGGCTACAGTTTCAAGGCAGATATATGGTCATTCGGGATCACTGCATTGGAATTAGCCCATGGGAGGCCTCCCTTGTCCCACCTTCCGCCTTCGAAATCCCTGCTCATGAAGATCACCACAAGATTCAGTTTTTCTGAGTATGACAAGATCCTTTCTTGCAAGAACAAGAAGTTCTCCAAGTCTTTCAAGGATATGGTGGGGATGTGCCTTGATCAGGAACCATCCAGAAGGCCATCCGCTGAAAAGCTGCTGAAACATTCATTTTTCAGGTACTGCAAAAGCCCTGAATTCCTGGTGAGGAATGTGCTTCAGAATTTGCCCACTGTGGAGCATAGGTACAGGCAGGGAAAGCTCGTGAGGGCACTGTCACTCAACATATCCGAAGAAGACGACGATAATGAGGAGAGCATGATCATTAAGCAAAGAAGAATCAGTGGCTGGAATTTCAATATAGAGGGTTTTGAACTGGACCCAGTTTTTCCAAACGAGCAACAAGACCTGAGTGACGATAGCATCGCGAAACAAGTCCGTTTTTCGGGAGATACCATTATACAAGAGAAGGGATCCGGAACAGGAGGAGGAGGAGGAGAGGAAGACTCAGATGTTTCCTCGATTACGAGTAATTCATCGGGCAGGATTAGTGTGGTTCCTGACCAAGCAGGAAATGGAAATGAGACAGTGTTGAACAGCCTCCTGTTACTGAAGAAGAGTTTGGAGGATCAATGGAATGAGGTGATAGCCATGATCAGTGTGTTGCGGGGAAAGAAGAATAATGCAGAGATGAGCTTGGACGAAAAGGTGGTGGAGAATTTGAGAATGCAGTTGGAGAATGAGAAGAAGAAGAATCATGCATTGGAGTTGGAATTGGAGTTCCTCAAATTGCAGTATTAATTCCTTCCCATATGTTGCAACTCATTTTTCTTTGTCAAATGATATTAGCAAATTGGAGTTGGTGAATTTATATTTGCATGCAGTGTAGATTATGTATTATTTTAAGTTTTTATCTTGGATATGCAAACTTCAGTCATTTTCAATGTGATATGGTTTAACTAAAGTTTCTATGGAAGCGTGTCTGAGAAGGAGGCTTGAATGATCATATCGTTTCTCACGTTGAATAATGTGACTGCGCTAGTCAAATCCCTTTTTGTCAGTTGGTCCTTTTGTCCGTTTGTTCGTTGTACTTTGTGCCTGTTGAATGGATCTGGGTCGATTGGGCTGTTACTCCTTAATGGACCTCCTGGCCCATCCCTTATTAAGTCCCCTAGGCCAAGGTCCTGCGTCTGCAGAGCGCAGGCCGAGGGGATATTCCGGATCATGTGCCTGTTGAGGTTTTCGCATGGATATCTGTAGTGAGATTTTTAAAAAGTTGTACTTCAAGGATTTGACGTTTGTCATTTGAGTAGTTACGCCAGCTGTCTGTGTGTTCGCCACGTTACCACTTTTCTGAGGTGACGTGTTTAGGCCGAATGGAAAGTCGTGTATTCCTACTTAGCCTTAATCATTTTGGAGTCGCGTCTTTTTTTCCAAAGTATACATCTTGGGTCTGATTCCGGGACTTATTTACTTCTCTTATTTCTTCATTTCTTCCACAACGCTTTTACCCCCTTTTCATCTTCCTCTTTTACAAACAACTCCCCTTCATTTCTAAACCTCTCTTCTAAGTTCTCAATTATTCCCTCGTTTCTGTTTACCCTTTTTACCTTTTTTTTTAAATTCTTTTAGCTTCCTTTGAAAATTTCAATTTTTCGATATGGTTTCCACCGTCGGTCATCCCAAGTCCATTTCTTACAATGACGTTACGGCTGCGGAGCTTGCCATTATTCATCGATGATGTGTCGTGACGTTCATCGCTCAGGAATGAAAATTAAGAACATACGGGAACGTATGCTCCTCCCTAGTAATGCTCAGACTGTGTGTTGAACGTCCCAATGGGGATGACTGTTTAGTTGGAAACTATAGAATCTTGCAGCCTCCATTTGTCCTTGTCATCTTTCTGCCAATGAGTTCTAGGGTATTTCAAATTGACACTCGGCGATTTGCCTTCCAATTGTACCCGAATTCAGTTAGGGTTTGATATTCTCTACCGATGTCTAGGTATTCCCCCTACCGTCTCTTTGTTTCGTGTTTATTGTCACTCGGCAGAAATGCCCTCATATTGGACCTTTCTGAAATTTAGGCCGGGTAGGTCGAAATTGTTGGTAGGCTTTCCCTCTCGTATGGAGTGTAAACATAGGTTTGTTTTTATAGATTCTCATCTAGTATTAGAGCATGTACAGTGGAGGTTTTAAAGTGAGTTGAATTAAAAATTGGAACCAAATAGGGACAATAATTCCCACAGTGGGGGGCTGAAAGAGGGTTGAATCTCTTCAACCCGTCCCACTGGGTTCTCAAATAAGAACCATTCCAATTATGCCTTTTGGCAGAGATCACATGGCCCCTGGGCCCCCCGCATCAATTATACCAATTTTGCCTTTTGCTGCCTTTTGAAATTCTGGCTTTTTCTGCCTTCTGAAAATTTCTATCGTTCCAATTTTGCCAATCCTGCCTTCTGGAAATTTTCTTAATTTTTTTTGATTTTTGTTATAAAAAATTGAAATATATTTTTAAATTTCACATTTAAATTTATTTTGTTAGTTAAATTTATTTGAATTAAATATTAAATGTAAAAATAATAAGTAGGATAGGCAGACTCAAGTGGGGTAAATACTAAAATTAAAATTAAAACGCCAATACAATTAAAAACAAAGTGCATAACATTAATTTTAGGACAAGAATAAAATACTAAAATTAAAACGTAAAATTAGAAAATAAACAAAAATGATAACATTAAAGTGTATTATTAAATTTTACATTTCAATTTATTTTCAGTAAACTAATGTATTCAAATTAATTATTAAAGGTAGAATTAATGAGTATGATAGAGAGAATCAAGTGGGGTCCATGAAGTGGTTTGGGAGTGGTTTTCACCATTGTAGAGAACAAAAATGAGTGTTTTAATTATGGTTTGAATTGCTGAGGTGGAAGAGAGAGGTTGATTATTTAATTAACTGAAATGATTTGAGTGGTTTGTGAGTGGTCCTCCCATTGTACATGCTCTTATTTGAGAATCCAGTGGGACGGGTTGAAGATATTCAACCCTCTTTCATCCTCCCACTGTGGGATTATTGTCCCTATTTGATCCCAATTTTTAATTCAACCCACTCTAAAATTTTCACTGTACATGCTCTAAGGTTTTTAAAGACAAAGAAAATTCTGTTTTCTCTCTTGTCAGTGTCATGCATGGCCCAAAACATTAATCTTTTCAACGCTCGAAAGAAAGAAGGAAAAACATTGAAATAAAAAAAGAAGAAGCTAGACTCCAGTAGTGAACATGGTGAGGAATAGTAAGAAATCTTCATTTTCGGGATTTGTCTCTTCTTCAAATTCTTTCTTCTCCTTCTTCTTCTACTGCCTTTTCTTCTATCCCATTTCTTGCATTCTCCAGTAATAATTTCTCTTTCTGGAGATGAATCTCCATATTCACCAACAGGTTCATCCTATTCCTCTCATATTCATTCTTCTTAGCTTAAAGTCTTGTGCATTTGGTTGTTGAAATAAAATGTTGAGGTGACGATTAAGGATGGTGATATTGGTGTGGTTTTAGGATTATCGTTATTGAAGTTTTTCATGATTGATTTAGTTGTTAGTTGGTCTAATACGAGACTGTCGATCACTTATCTTTGTGCCAATCCCAACCTCCAGTGACTAGGGTTAAAATACATCCTTGCCTCAGCCCCGCCCCTCCTCAAATTTCTTTCTAGTTCCCCGCTGCTTTGTGCTATGAAAAACAGAAAATAGTCACTTTCACTTGCAAAAGATGAAATTCTCTCGTGAAAAAAAGTAGAAATTCGTACTTTAGAATCCTCGTAACTTGATGAACAGTGTCATTTATTATGATGGGAACTCATGCATCGAATTTTTTAGTATGCAAACATGCAACATGCTTTGTTAAATTAGCCTTCAAATTAAAGGTAAGTGTTTATATATTTTCTTTTATAATAATTATAACTTTTTTTTAATGGAGGTTTCGTAATAATTGATATACTTCCAAATACTTTAAGAAATTAGGGTAAAATGCATTCATTCCCTTCCCCCCACGTTTTTTTGTTAGTGCACATATACCCTATTTTTTAAAAAGCACATGCATCTCTGGATTAGCTGTGATTTTAAAAATTATACCCCTCCTGTCTGAATCCAAAGTTGATATTGAAATTACCAAAATAAACTTCACTCATTTTTTAAAAGTCAATGACCATTTTACCTTCCACTGAAGTGGGTCTCACCCTTCATCAACATCGATATAAAAATGTTGTGTTGAGTCTAAAAACAGTGTGGTCTGGACTAGGATTCGAATCTCTTTATCCGCGACATGATCGGGCGAGATTTAGTTCATGTTTTCAACCCTAATTCCAACAGATTTTCCTCTTCCGTGTTGGATTAATCAAATGGGTTTAAAATATGGGGGAAAATATGAAATTGATTTTTAGTTTTTGGTTTTTTTCTTTAGGGGAAAATCAATAATTTCCTTTGAGTTTGGTAATGATCAAAATTGACTATTTTTTCGGATGTCACCAAGGGTATAAGTGCACTTTCAAAAAATAGGAGTGTATATATGCGCAAAACAAGGAACTAAATGCACATTTTTCAAGAAATTATTGTACTTGCATATGCTCTAACATCATTGTGAATTTTACACACTAAAATAATTTATAGAATAATCTTCTAGTTTATTGGATAGTTAATAACAATTCATGATATAATTTGTTTTAAAATAAATTTTGATTGATGGAATGTAAAAAGATGGATGTAGTGGCTGAATATTCACGGATAAATGCAATTTTCTTTTACTTTTTCTTCATATTCTAAAATCTTGTATCAATATCTTATCTCTAATTGGTTGTGATATTAGTTATTCCGAACATTTAGGGTCAGAATTAAATTTTATGCACCTACGATTAAACACATTATTTATGTGGTGCTAGCGTAAGGCCCTCTTTCCGCAACTTATCTTTGTTCAATTCAATTTAAATCAACCTAGTTCAATTTATATCAACGTAAATTTAATTTGGTAAAATATAACTTAACTTATTTATAGATTACTACTTTTCAATACGCTTATTTTTAGTTCAGTTTAGGTCATACCATATCACGGGACGAATGTAGGGGGTTTGGAGGGGGTTTCAGCCCCTGGATGGATGACATTTACATAAGTAAATTCTTTTAAAAAAATATTTATCAGCCCCTCTAATTTAAAGAAAAATTAGGGAGACATTTTTTTCTTCCCATATCATCCCCGCTATACATGCTCTGCCACTTTCCTATCATATCGGTCCAAATAATATTTAGAAAACAAGGCCTACTTGTATTTTTTTCCATAGATCTATTTATTTATTTCGAGTATAACTTCCATCACCTGTAATTTTGAATCATTGTTCCTGAATCAATTTTTGTTATGTTGTAGGGGAAATACTATATAGGAAAGGAAAGAAACACTATTTAGGAAACTATTGAATGTGTTGATTGAAAGGAAATTCCCTGGCACTCAAACACAGTGAAAAGTTACTGGATCGATCATAGGTTGGATCCCATCACTGTGAACTCTCTAGTACTGCTGCGAGGGATTCAAGGTTCAGTTTAGATTCACCTCAAAATGTTATTTTTCCTCAACATTAATTAATTTCACCATTCACATTTAGGCAACTCCAATGATTTTCTTTATCTTTTAGTTACCGCAGTAGTGTTTTACCGTTGTTACAGTGTATTTACTCCAATGATTTACTCTATATTTTCCTCTAAAAGGAATATCCCCTCATATATCATTTTTCTAATCTTTTATTAATATTGCAAACTTATCTCAATTATATACTTAACTCAAATTGTTATTTTATTTTATCTATTCACAAGTTACTTATAATGATTGATTAAACAACAAAATATTCACAAAAAAAGGAAATATAGAAATTGAAATAATATTCATAACTTATGTGCTTATTTATTTATATTGTTACAAAAATTCTATATTTTATTATATTTATTAAATAGAAAATTTCTACACTAATTTTGTATACCACATCTTTCCTTTAAAATTATTTCAAATTAATAATATTCTAAATTACTTTTATTATATTGATATTGTCAATGACATTAGATATAGAGTTCGAGTGATAAATTATTTAAATTAAATAAATAATATTTTAAAATAAAATATTATTATATCATTGTACAATAATAAAATAGTCAATACATGAAATATACGAAATAAAATATAAAATGTAAATATGAATTGCAATATAAATATATGATTGTAAAGTTTGAAGTAAAAAATGGAAATAGTTAAACTAGAAAAAGAAATGCAAATAATAAAATAAAAAACAAAAAATTAAAGAAATGAAACAAAACAATAAAAGAACTGGAAAAGAAAAAATAAAGTATATACCGCAGAAAATTTTGTTTGTTAGGGGATTAAATATGTGGGGATGATAGTCCAATAATATGATGACAAGTGTGTATGGATGAGAAGTTAAAATGTAGCTTTTTAATTCTAATTTCTTTTTTTTCTTAAATTATTTGTCACTTGTTAAAATACTATTGGACCATCACCTTAACATACTTAATCTCCTAACATACAAAATTTTCTGGTATATACCATGTCTACAGTACAACGCCAAATATAGTGGGCACTGTAGTAATCAGAAAATTTGCAACTTCCATTGGAGTGACATTTCTTGTCGTTTTACACTTCAGATGCTAAGTTAGCGTAAGCGTTGGAGTTGCTCTAATAACACCTTTTTAAAACTTCACTTTTTTATTTTATTTTAATCAAAATTCTCACCATACCAAAATCTTGGGAAAAACCGTCTTTCCATAAGTTTATGGAAATACGGGTTTAATTGAAATAATAAAAGGTAAAAGGTCTT
>JAULKJ010000006.1:7759151-7773581 GCA_032355405.1 Rubia balearica
GTGATTGAAAACTCTTCATTCACCTCCTGCTCAATGGAATCCAACATAACTCCCCAAGCTCTCATGGTGTCATCCATCATATCATTTCAACACAAAGATCACACACTTCCCCCACACTTAGTTCATCATAAAAACATGCATATAACCCACATACTTTGCTAAAACATCTACAAATTTCAAAATTCATGCTTCTCACATATAACAAAATCATGCTAAAGAAAGAAAGTAAATACAGGGTTCAAAAGGTTACCCAAAATTTGAGGCTAAGATATGAAATTCCACACAAGAAGAAGCAAAATGTGCTCTTCTTTGAGAGATGCTCAAATTTTTGAATTTCCCAAATGTGAAGTAAGAGTCAGTGTTTTTGAAGGAATTATAATGGCCTTTATGGATAGGGAAGGTACGTTGAATTTTAATTCAGAGAATCAAAGATCATCTAAAAATGGGTTTTTTAGGAGAGAGGTAAAAAGGATATAGTATTGGTCTAAGCATAAATATAAACTTTTGGAACAAAAGCTTCACTCAACTAACTCACAAGTAAGGTGTTGATGTCTGGTAAAGTACCATTGATATCAACAAGCTTAGGGAGTAAGAAACATGCGGAATTATTTGGCTAAAAATGCTTGTTTGGCGAAAAAACTTTAATTATGAAAATCTGCATTTCACTCTATCTACAAACTCGAACAGGGCAATGGCACGACTAGTGCCATATGAGAACCTCGTGCTGAATCAACTTACATGGGTCGTGTGCACTCCATGACCCGTGCTTCCCCTGCACCTTTATTTTTCTAACACTTTTTTTGCCCAAACCTATTTCCTTTTATCATTAACACGAGAATCGATCTTAGACTCAACAATTAGCCCAAGTTTCACACAAAATCCTTTGTCACAAAAACAAGATCATGCAAAAATATATCTACCAAGAAACAGTAAAGAAAACAAGGAAAGACATCATATTTTTATTGTCATCCTCATGACTTATTCTTCATGCATTCTACTTAAAACAAACCTACCGTTGGGTCTTCGTAGCCGCCATCCGTGCCTCCACCAATGACCACGTCCCTATGAATCAGTCTCCACATTATTTTGGGCTTACCCTTCACTTTGGGAGATACATACCAAATACATTCGTTCTTCACTATGGTTGACAAATTCTTGCTGATTTTGGGAGTAGGAAGTTTAGGAAATTTGAATTCATTAGCCTACTTCTTCCTTTGCTACATGTTAGTGTTCGCAATTGGAAGCAAAGCATTCTCAATTTCAAAACGAACATTAAAATCATGCTTATCAATATGTGCATCATCAAAATTCTCATTCAACGAAGATAGAACATGCAAGGTTTCTATATTGGGTAATACCTCATCACACTCAAAAACCTTTACCTTAGCCAATGTCAATCCCTTAGCCAATTCCTCTAGTTTAAGAGGTGGTCGAGGAGGTTTTAAGTTCTCGTCATTCTCCACCAACCGTTGTATGTTAGTGACCATAGAAAAACAATACACAATAGACAAGCCATCATTAAAATCGCGCAAAGCATAGGTGTCATCGACATTGTTATCACCATCAAAGCTCGAGATATGATTTCTCTCATTACTCTTATAAACATTATCAAGGATCTCATCAAGGCATTCATCATCATAAATCATGCAAGGGTTATCATGTTGAACAAGTTCGTCACACAAAGATATGTCATTGCAAATAAGAGAGGAAATTGGTAAATCATGCTTAGAATAATAAATATCAAATTCAACCTTATCAACATCATCCTCTAGGGTTAGTTTTTCCAAATGAACATCTATCTCGGCCCTTGATTTTTTTAAGAACGGTTTCCCCAATAAAATTGGGGGTGCACTGCATCAAGGACATAGAAGTTCGTTGGGAACACTAAATTTTCTACCCTAACCATGAAAACCTTAACTATACCTCTGGGGCTAGCTTGGGAATGATCTTCTAGTTTTATAATAACCCTAGTGTCCCTAAGGTCACCTATGTCAAGTTTTTCATAAAGGCTAAAAGGGATCACATTGATAGAGACACCTAAATCAATCATAGCATTCTTCCCCAATTTACCACCTAAGTAAATAAGGATTGAAAACATTCTAGGGTCATCACACTTCTTAGGTATGTTCTTATGAGCTAAAGTGGCTACTCCCCCTATTTTAAATTGACCTACTTTGTTAGTTGGTTTGATCCTTCTTTTAGTGCATGCATTTTTAAAAAAATTAGCATAAGAGGGAACTTCCTCAATCACATTAAGAATCAAAATGCTGACCTCAACCTTCTCTATGACTTTGTGAATTTGGATTTCATTGGTTTCCACCTTTGGCCTTCCCCATAGAGCACTAGGAAAAGGCAACAGAGAGATCACCCTTGCCTCAGTTGTGGGGAGCTCTTTTGAGGGATCCTTCCCAACAACAAACTCTTGTTCTTCAAGGTTGGTCTTGTTGCTTTCCACAATTAGGTCATCCTCTTACACAATCTCATTCTCGACCTCACGTACTTCCCTCCCGCTTCTCAACTTCAAGGCACTCACATTCCATGGATTAACCTCGAGTTGAGATAGTAGCTTTCTAGATTCCCTAGCCTCAAGTTGGCTCACCGAATTGGCAAGTTGACTAACTTGTACTTCGAGATTCTGGATACTTAAGCAGGCTCTAGTTCTGAGCTCCTCAATCTCTCTCCTTATCTTCTCCACAAACACATCACTCTTCTTTTTCCAATCGGACTATTGAATTTAGGATATCCCCCCGTTCCGACTTGTACGAAGGTACATTAGTGTTGGAAATCCCTTCTCCCCTCAGGTAGGGTTGAGGTGGTTCCTCTCGGTTGTACCCTTGGTTTTCCTTGCACCACCAAAAACTTGGGTGACAATGGTATTGAGGATTGAAAGAATTTGCGTAGGGGTATTTTCTATCTCTACCTTAGTTCCCTCGGAACCCATGTTGTTGCCCCCTAGCAAATTGTTAGTTTTCACCTTTAAAGTCTAAGGCCTTGTCTTCTTCAAAGTCTTCAACCACTTGCATACATGTATCAGGTGAACAATCAAGATTGCAAATGCCACACACCTTCACTTGTTGAGCTCTCCCCTTCATGAATGCTTTCATCATGGAAGAAAGTGTTTGGACTTGTTCCTCTAGCTTAGAAGAGTGAGCGGGCTCATCTAAGGTCTTCACACGGGATCAAGTACCAAATTGTCTTGTACCGTTGGCTATTTCCTCAAATAATGTCATTACATCCTTAGGGATCTTGATCTCTATGGATCCATTGCACGCCGCTTGACCATTCTCATATCTTCTCCATAGAGGCCCTCAAAGAAATAGAACACCAAATCACCCTCCTTGAATGAATGATGGGGGCAACTCACCAAAAATATCTTGAACCACTCCCAGTACTCGTATAGGGACTCATTTTCCATGTTTGAAAGTTATTTCTTTAGACCCACAGGCTTTGAAGTCAGAAAGAATTTCTCAAGGAACCTCCGCTTCATATCCTTCCAAGAAATAATGCAACCCGGTGGGAGGTAGTATAGCCAATCTTTGGTTGCGTCCTGCAACTTGAAAGGAAAGAATCTACAGTTGTAATATTACTTTGACACCCTCGGTGGCTTCATATTAGTGAACAGTAGGTGAAATTCTGAAAAGTACTTGCTCGGGTATTCACTGGTCATCCAATGGAAGGTAGGCAGGCATTGGATCATGCCACTCTTCAACTCACAAGTCACATTCAGTGGAAAGTGTGGGAATACAATGCACAAGGGTTAATTCTCCAAGTTCAGAGCCATCAAATCCTTAAGTGTCACATTCTCTTCTACCATCTCAACAGTCTCCTCAAAACAATATTTGGTCCTTGTGGAACCTCTACCCTAGCTCGTCTCCCTATCCTTCTCCGACCTCTTGTGTTATTCAGTAGGTAGTGTAAAGTTCCTAGAACTACAAGAAATAGTACCTTTTACCTTAGTTCTACAAGACCTTTTACCTTGGTTTTCAATCCTAGAAGAACCGAGGTAAATACAGACGGAGTAAAAGGTGTATTTTTTTAACCTCTATTCATAATCAAGGTAAAAATAATCTTTTACCTCAGTTTTTAACCGACATCAGTAGGTTTTGTGATCAATGTCGGTCAATGGCAGTAGGCTGACCATGGTAGATCACACCTGCGATATCACAAAAACCGACGTCGGTATCCACATGAAAGTGATGTCGGCCAAAGCATGAAGGCATACGCTGGGTAAGGAAATGGAGCGACGTCGTCGAAGTCGAGGACATTCTTATAAAAAGTGATGTTGAAACCTTTAAAAGAGACATCGTGCATTGACGTGGAACGGTGATTAATACGAAGTCATTTTGAGAGTGCGACGTCGCAAAAAAAAATGTCGGTTCATGTGAAGTCGGTCAAGTGTCATTGTGGCGCCTGATTGTGCGACATCGCGGATGAATCAGTTAAACATCATTTCTCGTACAGTATTATAATATTTAATATTTGATGACACAACAAATCATTTGTCGATAGGAATTACATTTCATTTAAAAAAATCGACATGGTCAATATATAAAAATACAAAATATTGTTGTGATATTGACAAACTGATTGTATTGACGCTTCCTTGCGTATGTTGTCTGACATTAGCAATTGAATGGGGACTAAGGAAATGATAAGTCTGTTCCATAAGTCCATCAATAATTCTCATTATCCTATTACAGCAGATACACATGTAACACTGGATGTACAAATAATAAAGGCAAAAACATTAGACATAAATCTTAACATGGAATACAGGAAAGAGGCATCGGAAGATTAAATAATCGAAGTTGCAGTGTTCGAATAATGAGCAACGCCGGATATTCATAGATGTTCCAATCAGTTCCTGCCAGATGGGACTTTGGTAACCATTCGGTCATATCTCGTACTGGACGATGCACTGACCGACGTCGCACATTCAACATGTGTTCATATGAAAATTTGATTATTTTCCACAATCAGCCCTAATATCAGTCTAACTCCTTAAAAACATGGCATGATATTGAAAGCACAATCAATATACACTACATAACACATAACATAGTCAACATTCTTAATGAAAATATTCAATCATTGTTAAAAAAAACATGTAGAAGGTATGTTAATAAAATTGCTAAATGAACATGGAATGGAGGGAAAACTACCTCAATTAATTTGAACTCGGGGATGCTCCATCCTAGGATACTTGTTGATGTTTGGGAGAAGAGAGTAGATTGAGCTCTTGAGTAGTTGAAATGTTGTGAATGGAGAGGAAGGTGTGGAGTTGGGTTAGGAGAAAGTGTGTTGGAGATGATAAATGGGTCTGGATCTAACCGAAGGGCACCCTACAATTTATGCTATGGAATAAAAAAACTCAAACAATCAACTACAATAACTCAATAATCATCGGTGCCTCTCCACCACTGCATCGACCACCAAAGTTATCATATCAACATCCTCATATCTGGCCTCTTCTTCCCTGGGTTCAAGCCCAACCACGTCTTGCCAATGCAGCCAGAAACCCAACACTAATTTCACTGCTGCACAACCAAAACCATTCATGGCTGTAAAATCAAGATTACCACCAGTTTTGGAGTTAATTTTGGCCAAAAACTTATGAACCGACACTCTGGATGCATCAAATATTTTCCAACAACTTCACCAAAAAAATTGGGGACTCTTCAGAATCATTTTCCATTTCCAGCAATTTTACCGAAAAACTACACCGCTAACCATCAACCAACTATCTGAAAGTGCTCTTGGTTCGCTTTCAAATTAATTGAATTGAATTTAAATTAAAATTAAAAATTAAATGCAGAAAGCATAACAAATGATACAAATATACAACCTAAGGTAGTCAATATAGGCCTTGGAATTATTTCACATTAAATGAAGTGTGAAACCTTTAGTCTGGAAACAAGATAAAACAAACATCTCTCTAGAAACGCTCTCCCCCAAAGTCACCCAAAACTAAACACTAGTTTTGGGGGCGTCACTGCCACCAGATCTAGCGATCCCCCCATCCCCAAAGCTATAGTTTTCTTTCTCGTTTCTAGTTTTAGAGCTGAAATCGGCCAGAGAAGTGTTGACAAACTGGACCAGAAGTCGGAGAAGAAGCCTAGTTGTGGTCTCGTCACGCACAAAGAATTACGGTTTCCCCAAACGTCGGCGTCGAAGAAGAAGATGACCCAGTACTTGTCTTCCTTGAAGAGCTAGGCCGGACGATGGAGCCAGAGTGGTGGTGCTCGTTCGTTGTTGCACGAAGAAGATGGAAATCCTAGCTCATTGTTGTTTCATCAAGGCAGCATGCGGCCATTGGAGGCAGTACATAGCCGTTGTAGGTGGCGTAAGGCCACTGGTGACGGAGCACGGCCGCTAGAGGTGGCGCACGGCTCAGCCCGAATCCGACAAAAATTAAAATACAAAATTCTGGTAATTCTTTCTCTAATAGTGACCGGTGGAAACGCCATAGGCCAAGACACTCAATCGTGGGTCAGATTTGTCCGAATGGGGTGGTGGCGGGTTCAGATCTGTAATGGTTGAAACGGGTCATGATATTGGACTAAAATGAACATATGCTGGTTTTTTCCTAGTTTAGTTGGGTTGACTTCACTCCGCTTCCCCTGGATATAGTGCCTTTATGCTTTTGCCCTGATTTCAGCTTCGTAATTTTAGTTTTGTAATTTTAGTGTAGTCTAACTTAAGTTTTTTCTTCTGTTTTTATTTAGTAAAAAGGAAGGTGTTTTGAAAAAATTGGGTCATTTTTGTCCAGAGCATTAAAATTGGAGAATTTTTTCAATTTAGCTTCTCCAACGACCTTTCCAAATGGTAGTACTCGGGTAGCTTCCAATCTACTCTCCAAAGTGTTGGGTTTAGGAGGAACCAAGTCAAAGTAGCTCAAATAGCTTACTTTGGCGGTCCCCTCTAAGGATAAAGAGTAGATTCGAAGACCACGGCTAGTCTGGACAGGATCAGAATATTTGGATCGGCTATAAGTGAACAAACATCTTTTAGACCGTTTCTCTCCTTCTAGAACTTTCATACTAGATCGGGTTAGATACGTTCAATAATACAGAGAAGTGTCAAGTCTAATGGTTACTATTTTTATTGTTATGAGTCGGGACACTGACTTGAGCTGATCCATCCGGTGGAGTTAGGTCGATCAGGTGCAACTCAAGTTCTCCCCCATAATAAATGACAGTCTTTAAGTCACTAAATGTCAGGTTAGTGTGAAGCAAGATCTGATACACCATGTAGGTGTGAAGCTCAAGTGGGAGGCTCACCCTACTCACTCTCTGTGAACCAACCATGTGGGAGTTCGTCTCACCTTGTAATAGATATGTATTTCTCAAGTGGAAAACTTTCTCTCTCCTGAAGAAACCCCCCAACTTCACTTCAAACCAAAAACCCTAGTTTAGGGGGGTTGCCACCGACACCAGCAGCAGTGGTCTCCCCTCGCCCTCTCCCCCCCCCCCAAATTATTTTCTTACTTCTTTCTTTGTCATTTTCATTCCTAGTTGTAGATCTGGAGTGGGAAGGAAGATCGTCGGCATCTAGCTTGCCGTCGGCTGGCACCACCGGTGCACTACTGTCGGCTTGACTAGATCAAACGGACAGTCGCGCAGAGTGACGAACGACCAACCGGAGAAGGAAAAAAGGACATTGGGGTTAACGGATACGGGCGTGCTAGTCAGAGACAAATAAGTTCCGGCCGGCAATGGGAAAGAGAAGAAGCGTATGTCTAGAACTTCACGGTTGATCCCGGCAATAGAGAAAATGACCAAATCTGCCCAACGAAGATGTTCGCCATGTGGAGAGCTAGCAAAGACAGTCTGGAGGAAATTATCTCCGATGAGGCGGTTTAAGGCGGGGAAAATTAGTGGGTCAACGTCGGTCAACGACAATTAGACTGGTCTACGGCGACCAGGCCTCTCAACGTCGCGGTTAACGAGAACTCGGAGGTTCGAATTTCTCCCCACATCACCCCTTACAAAATTCGGGCATTAAGCACATCCAACGTAACTTATTTTTAAGTCCGTCTCGAAAATCTACCCCCACTCCACATATTGTTCATTGTCTTATAATATCCGTAGTGCCTGGTTGTAGCCACAGCAGCCTCGTGGTGGCCGTGGTGGAAAGATAATGTGAATAAGTGGATGACTGACTTTGTTAGTGGTGGTGATAGATGTACAGCAGTCAAAATAGGGCATCTTGTGGCGGGTACATGGTCTAGTCCACTGAAAAATAGGAAAACGGGTCTTTTCTGTAGTAGTTTGTATTCGTCGAACGAAGTTTTTTGGCATACAACAGAGCTCCCACCAGCCTATAGCACCCCATCTACGGCAGGTTTGGAGGGTAATGCTCCTCGAACGATACCTACTTCTGGGTTATAGAGAAGTTACGATGTAGCATGATTTCCCTGGATGAAAGAAGGATTTAGGTTAACCTTAATTTGTCTCTGTTAGTTTTTATTTTTAAGGTGTGTTGGTGCTTTTGCGACTCCAAAAAAATTTAGGTAATTCCCCAATGCTAATTGGAGAAATCCAGCGACAACCTCCGAAAAAGTTCACAAAACAAGAACTACGGAGTTTTTACAACCTAGTGGAGATGAACTTGACCAACAATGAATAATTATGGAGGCACGCAATACCGGAATGCTTCAAAACAAAGCGAACCTGCACACGAAACTACTCCAACGACACTGCATCAAAGATTGAAGAAATCCAACAACAACCTCTCTAAAAACACAGACTGATGCAACCCGGTGAAGATGAATTTTGGAAGCACAAACCGGGTAGCAGACTGCCGATATGACATGTGTACTTCAATCTACCGATATGGCATGTGGACCGAGTAGCAAACTCCCCACTGCGTGCGTGCCAACTAGGCGTTCAAGTATAAATTAGATGGATTGGTTATAGTTGTTAGCTATGGGGTGTACGGCCTTAACCTGCCAAAATATTGTAACAATCATAAATTAATGAAAATGAGAGCACCAGTTTTTTCAACAAAAAAATGCTCCCTCTGTCCCACCAGTTTTAGTCACTCTACTTTTTCAAAGTCAAATTTAGTAAACTTTGACCATTGATTTAAGTTAATATATACAATATATGATAAAAATATATGTGAGATATTGTTAGATTCATTTTAATATATATTTTTTAAATGTCAATTTTTTATGCGGAATTGGTATATACAGCTATAGATATTGACGATCAAAGATGATCATTAAAAACCGTGAAAAAGTTGAGTGGCCAATAGTAGTGGGACAGAGGAAGTAGGTTTTTTCTCATTTTAGTCGCGATGTTCTATAGTTTATCAAGCTCATCAAATGTAATAAAAGATAGCTAGCAGAATTACTAGTTTATCAGATAAAAATAGCTAGAATACAAATGGTAACTCATTTCCATATCTTAATGAGAAGGAGCCGATTTTTTGTTATAAAAAATAGATTAAAAAAACGTACGCAACTGATATACATGACGAATACAGGAAGTTATATACCCACCTCAAGCGCATTCAAAATGCTAGGGGTCAACTTTACCAATTGCTGTTACAGTTACTGCAAAATCAATATAACAGTGCAGCTATTCAAATGAGTATTCGATGATGTGGTTTCTAATTATCTATATTCGGATTACTCAGCCGTGTTTCCCGAAAAGAACAAAGATGATTCGGATTATCAAAGGTTCTCAATTCTCATGTATAGACAGACTTGTTTAATGATTTGACTATTACAAAACCACCATCTTCCCCCTCTACATATTAACAGCTAATGTCGTCTTCTTTTGTGCCAGCATTCTCCAGAGCAGCCTTTCTAGCAGCTCTTCGTTTGCTTTGGATCTGGTGCACATATTCTGCAACTACCACATGAAATTTCGGAGCCAACTTACTAGTTGAAGAAACAGTGAGACCAGCCTTCTTCAGAGCCCTCGCCACATGCTTTTCAGCCTTCTGAAAATGAAGAACGCAGTAAGATGGAACTGTGGACCTCAGGATCGGCTTACCACAGAGGATAGGCCCTGTTTGCGAACTGTCAAAAGTAGAAAATCTGAGATTATTCTTCCAGGGAAGACAGCCAAAAAACAAGCTCATGTACTAGAAAATATTAGAACTTGCAAGAAGCTTGGTTTCGCAGATGGGAATTGGTACTTGTGCTCCCATATTCATGTGTTTTTGGAGACAGGTATCAAACATAAAGTCATCCGTTAAAAAATTGTGGCAATAGGAAACAATTACAGGCAACAAATAAATGCAAGTAACCTCAACTAGAACAGAACATAGCATAACATAAATGGAATAGACCAGGAATCAATTACGTTAAAAGAAAATTATGAAGCATTTGAAATTGTAATGTCTACATAGAAGTTCAATTGTAGAGGTAACCTATTATGATGTTCATCATCAGAACACCATTTGAACAACTATTAACAGCAAAGAATTAAAGTTGTCATAGCCTCTTAGAGTTTTACTCCTCTCAACCACAAAGGCAGTAAGTTCTATGAATGATTTCCTTCTCCAGGTTCAGATTAACTTTCAATTTGGCCAAAAAGGTCATTTTGCCAGTTAATTGTATTATTGATGGGTCTTAAAACGGGTATCACAGCCACACACTGTAAACACTGAGAAACTATTACAGCAGAGAATGTACAACCAGAAATCTAAGACAAACATCTTTGGTTGAACCCCCAGAGAAGCATTTCCTAGTCAATTAAGTTCTACATATTCCTATAGTCGCAAGATAAAGGATAGTGACATGATCAGATAGTTAACCATCCATATATCAAATGATACGGCCAAATTTAACCAAAAGCACTATATGGCCCAAGTCACAATAAAACCAACACCCATAACATCAGGAGAAAGAAGAAAAAACACCCATAATTTTGATGGTGGATTTGATCATTGTTTGAACCTAGAGACAAATTCTTAGAGGGAGGTAACAATTGTATCATTGACAACTAGATGGTTCCATATTTCAGTATGCATGAACCTACAGACTATGATCTATCCATCTTCTGGATTTGTCTCTTTCTTAACCACCACTATCCTGATAAGACCACCAAAACACTGAACTAACTTTAACATTCATACTACCTAATTTTGCTAGTCAACATTTTCTTCAACCATAACAAAGTACTATTCTCACTAGGAAATGATATTGAAAATTGAAAGGCTGCAGCCTATATCATGCTATCCTCTAAGCATTCATTAGCATTTCCTTCCAGGTCAGATAACTAGGCATTCCCACTTGGCGTGTGTAACATCATCAAAAACACCAGGAGAAATGTGTAAATCACTAAATCTTCAAATCTGAACCTTTCAACCCTCTATTTGACAATATGATTGTAAGATGAAATACTGTTTTATAATACATGTATAGACTAACAGCTCAATCAAGTGAGTAAGATAATACCTAATCCAAAGCTGATCTTTACAATCATAAGACGTGACAAGCAATAGTGACCAATGAGTAAGATTAAGGGTGTGTTTGGTGAAGTTGTGCTTATAAACAAAACTAGCTTATTTAAAAAAACAGTGGGAGACCAGCTTCAGCATTTCTCAAAAATAACTTTTGCTTTTAAAATAAGCAGCTTTTTAGGAGTTTACCCAACACTAAATAGGTGTTTAACTTATGAGCAAAGCAATTAGAGTGTGTTTGGTAGAGCAGTGCTTATAAGCAAAGTTGACTTATTCTGAAAGCAGAGGGAGACCAGATTCTGCTTTTCCTCCAAAAATAGCTTTTACTTTCAAAATTTTAAAAAAAAATTAGCACTTTACCAAACACTAAAAGTGCTTAGCTTATAAGCTCTGCCAAACACACCCTGAATGCCTGGAATAAAAGAAACATATTTCAAGAAAAGAACCAGCATTTACTTCAATCCATACATCCTTATGTTGGTTTCATAAAACTCTTTATACTCTGTTATAGTCTTATGCAAGTAGAATATGTGACTAAGTTCACATTTGAACAAGTCTAGACAGATATTCCACACATTCATTTCTTCACCAGCCGTCAGTCACTCCTCATGATCTCTACTATCAACCCATATTCCAACATATTTTACTCTTCTATGTTCCACTAGTTTTTTTTTACGATGCCAACCAATCTAATCTTGCATTTGAAAATAACCTGCAAGGAGCAAATCTAACAGCCAATCCAGGCGACTCCACCTCCATCATCATTTCAATTTCACAAATAATTTGTCAAATATTTTTTGCTGTAGTATATATGATGAAATCTTCTGGTACTACAAGACAGGAGAATGACACCGATGATCAGGTGCATACATCAGATACCATTACTAAAAGTACAAAGAAGAAATGAAGCATAGAAGCATAAACTGTAAATAGAGTCCTACCTGCAAAGTCTATAATTGGGTAAAACAAACTTACAGCACAAACAAACAAAAAAACTAAGATTTATGACAGACTAAGGTAAGGAAGGATATTTGCCATGTGACCTGGAGGTTATGGGTTCAAACTGAGGGACCAGCCTAATATAGGTATATAAGGTAAGCGTACAAACATCGGACCTTAATGGCCCAGATCCCAGGCCCGCATAAGCGAGAGTTCTCAACACGGGAATACCTTTTTGGCAAATGAACCCACTAAGACCCTCAAAGA
This sequence comes from Rubia balearica, assembly GCA_032355405.1. Taxonomy (NCBI): domain Eukaryota; kingdom Viridiplantae; phylum Streptophyta; class Magnoliopsida; order Gentianales; family Rubiaceae; genus Rubia; species Rubia balearica. The sequence continues at coordinate 7,771,776 of JAULKJ010000006.1, forward strand.
AACAGCCAATAAATCATATGACAGTATTCTTTATTTTTTACTTTTTGGGTCCATTTCACCTCCACAAATGGAAACAATACTTTATATAGTCAAAGTAACCGCTGTATTTCATTTTCTGCGGTCACAATCGACAAACTTTCATCCACCTAACGATTTGGGGAATCCAAAAAAAATAAAATCATTGTCTGTACTCATTCAAGGACTTAAATAAAAAAGAAAAGTAAATCCATGCTACATCTACACTATTAAAATATAAACTAAGGCACCTAAACTTCGTTATGCTGCCTTTTTTCTCGGCGAATTCTAGCTGCATCAAGAACCAGCCAACGAAGCTAGCTAGCTAAATTTGTAAAACTCTGAAACCATTAAATATGTACAAAAAAATGCCTTTTCTCACAATACTTGCATATAGCTGGCTGAGGATATAAAGACAAAGTAACTCTATGATGACTCCACCTATAATTCAAAACTCTCACTAATTTCCAAGCCAAACAAAGCTTTCTACCTGGCATATAGTGGCCAAAACAGTTCTCACACACCAAACACATTAGACAACAGTCACAGGAAAAGGGCTCTTCTTGCAGCAACAGCAAAAACAAGACGAGCTCGTTTAATCCACATTAGACATACATTAACAAATAATAAAATATATAGAAAATTGCAAACCTTTTAATAGCAAAATTGCAAGGTTTGTAAAGCTTCTGCTTGCCATCAGACAAAATATGCATCTGGCAAAACTTGGTGAGGGCCATGGCCTTGGATTTACACCCATGAACTCCACACCTATCGTCTCTGTCCACATTTTCTTGAAATGCTACATCCCCATTTTCACCCTTGTTACTGCTCTCATCCTCCTCTTGAAAAGGGCTTTTACCGTACTCCCAATAGTACTCCCTATGCTTCACCTTCAACTCCTCCATATACGTCCAATACATGTTCCGGTAGACTTTCGAGAGTTGCCTAAAGCGCCGGGCCCGCCGTTGGATGACTTCTTCACGGGTCAGGACCTCCGACCTGGCGAGCGTCTCATCGTCGTCAATCCCGTCGATTACCGACTGCGACGGCGCGTAGGAAGACGGAGGGGGGTGATTTCTCTCGTCGGCCATGGTGAATTTGGGTTCTAATGCTACCAAACGGCGGCACGGTGGCCGTGGCGATGGCGGTGGCGGCGGCGGCCTATTTTGTCTGGGGTAAAACTAAGGCGGTGGTGGTGGACTAGTGGGGTAAATTGGAATTTCGGTGGTCTGTGGCAGCTGCCAACTTAAATTCTTGGAAAAAGTTTATTCATGCTCCCCAGTTTTTGTGTTTGTGCAGATATACCCTTGAACTTTTTTAAAGTGCATTTATATCCATGTCGTGTTCTGAAAAATTGGTCAATTTCGCTCATTTCTGCACAAACACAAGAACTGAGGGGAATAAATGAATTTATCCCTAAATTCTTTCTTCTTCTTATATTCCCCAAGTACCGCTATAAGTATAAATTTACTTTTTCACAATATCACATTTGACTGTAAATATTTATAGTTATTTAAAATAATGCCACATAAAAATTAATATTTAAAAAATAGATGTTTAGATAAATCTAACAATATGTCACATGATATTTTTATTCTCTATAAATTAATTTTTATTAATGGTCAAAGTTTGTCACGATATCACATTTGACTGTAAATATCTACTCCCTCCGTCCTGCCGGTTTGGCCTATTTTTTTGTCAACTTTCTCAGACCATGTTTGACCATAAATTTCAATTAATATATAGACTCCCATATCATCATGTGAGATATTGTTAAACTCCTATGTTGAT
>JAULKJ010000006.1:7773681-7795840 GCA_032355405.1 Rubia balearica
TCAACACAATAAGATCACTCATCAATAGCACAAGTACTGGTCACCAAAACTAGGCATCCTTTGAAGCATTAAACTTATATATCTCATACAACTACAGTGTCTAAACATAGATACAAAACTACAAAATATCACTCATGCGCCACAGGTGGCTTTGAACCTGTAATTATGGTAGATGAAGCTTGAAATTTTAAAAATCCAAATCATAGGGGAAAAAAGAATAAGAGTGCACATGAACAATAAGAACAAGCTATTAAAATTTCATGAAAGAATCTAATTACCAGTCTAACTGTAGATTTCTTTCCATCGGAAAAAACCATTGCAATGGAGTTTTGAGTATCAAGATGTTTGAGGATATATTAGGCATTGGATTGAGGAGTGTTCTTAATCATATTGCTGAGTAAATTTGTAAAGGCATGTGTAGTATTGTGTACCTGAAAGAGAATGAAATGGATCAAGAAAAGAAGCAATTGCGGACGATTGAACCAGAAAATATCCTCCCCGACTTCACAACTGGTGTGCCCTTCACCACACCTCCTCTATCTTGTATATTTAATCCCATCTTTGTTATAATCATTTCCATCTTTGATCCTACTACCAGGAATATCTGTAGAAAGATATCAACTGTGCATTATAAAACACCTGAATTTCACATCAAATGAAGCATACAAGAAGATATGGATCAAGCGATCCACACTTACCGCTAAAGGAATGAAGGGCGGCCGATAGTATGAATATGATCCTGCACAAAAATAAGTACAAAATTTAGCTCTTTTTTCTCAACCATTTATATTAAAGACAAATAAAAACCATAATAATTTAAATAACTTACATAACTTAAGCCAATATTTCTATTAATAATTATTCTTACCATGAGCATTGCATAAAAGAAACAACACGGCAAGGAGCCATATGATAGGACTGCATACAAACAAACAAGATTTTAATTTCTATTAGATAAAATCATCGGAAAACATGCAGCAAAAAGGGAGACACAAACAACTGATGCACGGTTGTTTATTCCAACCAAAAGTTTAAAATCTTAAGTTAGGGTTCTGCTAATGTACTTCTGGAAATCAAAAGATGCATGGATGTTGGGTGACAAATGAGCCTGCATGTAATAAGTAATTAAATTAATACTTAAGTGTATTTACTACTACATAAGCTCCATTTATAAACCAAAACACAATCGAAACAAAACACACAAATAAACTCATTGTAGTTGATTAAATTAAATAAATTTTCTTCAAATTCCAACATAGCAACATATTATCATATAATAACCAACGTATCAAGTTTCATAAAAAATATCAATCGATCACACAATGGAGAAGCAAAATCAAATTAATCTCTACTTATAGAGAAAAAAATCTCAAGCAAAATACATACCTATGATTTCTTGATTACGTTGTGCCATCTTGCTATTCACAGCTTCATAGGACTGTAACTTGTCGCATAGACTCGATATTTCCTGGTCTTTGGATTGAAGGATTCCCACTGCAGCTAGTTCAACTTTAACCCATGCTTCCTCTTTACCAATGAATTGGCAACATATCTACAGACTCCAAGCTTCTGAGGAAGATCCTCAACAGAGCCATCTTCTTCTTCAGTTGAACACCGCCGCTTGAATTTGAAATTATCGGCAACTAAACACCAAATTCAGACAAAACATCACTAATCCCCAGCTATTGCAAACACTTTGAATTAAGAGCATCTTATGCATCTATGTGCTTTTCAATCTCCTCAAGGAGAGATAGTCTTATGAAATGCAATTCAGACTTCAAATTTTGGTCGAATGCTGCATTTAAAACTGATCCGGGAGAGCCTGAGCTGAAATCTAAGGAGAAATTGAAACCACACATCACTCACAGTTCACACTAAGCATCAAAAAATATTTGAAATATAATGAAGATCAATAGAGCACATAAAAGGTATCGAAAGGCATATTCTTCCTGTGTTCCTATAAATCCTCTGTTCTTACAACTTTTCTCACAATCATTTTTTCCATGAAATACATGTACTACTATTCCATTGATGACTAGATGTACAATTCACTAGATCTATGTACAAGTTAAGACTATTGTTAAATAAAACTCAAACGCTCTACCTCCGTTGAGGTGATATACAGTTTGAACTTCAGGAGGTAGTAGTTGTAGTATTATCATGTTTCTTCAATTGTTCCTATCAAAGCAACATGTCATACCTTCAATTGCATCAAAGCAACAATATCAAATACAACAACAAATCAACAAATCAATGATTGATAACAATCAAAATCGTTTCAAAACAACAATATGTAAAAGAAATCAGCTTACACACTTCAGAAAATCAAAATTCAACATATATTTCACTAGGTACACAAGTGGGGAGGAGAATCAACAGCTAATATGAAGCAAAATTGAGAGTGAATTTAACCTTGAGTAGAAGAAAAATCAGTTCCACATCGGAAATTTCAGTTCCTTGCCAGAGATTTTAGTGACAACGACTTCAAACTGCAATCTAATTAATCGCTAGCAATGAACATGAATAATTAAACTATGAATTTTAAGGAAAAGGGAGTAATATACCTGATATGTTGCCATAGCCATTGAATTTTTCAAAATATTAGAGCAGAGAAGAGAAGATGTTGAAGGATCGATGGGGATGGAGAAAATTAGGATTTCTACCTTTTTTGAAATTTCTAACTGAAATGTCCTCCTTTGTGTAATCCTCAAGTATGCCGGATGTGTCAGAAAAATAGTTGCTCAATCTTTGGCAACCTGTTTGCTCATGGAAGGTTGCCTGTGACCTACTCCCAAAGCCGAACCTCTGTACACCGACTATTGAGATTTTAATTTATGAACGAAAAATCATAACCCTTGATCTTGAACGAAAATTAATAAAAACTTGCACCATGCAAGCACGTTTCTGACATGCACGTGCACTTGTATGATGATAATATATATGTTTGAGTAGAATTTGCATTATTAGCAAAAGTGATATCACTGAAATGTTGTTTTGCTCGCATTTTTACCAATGATAGTACCATTTGGATTTGTGATTGTGTCTGTATGTATCTTCGTAATCGTGTTCTCCTAGACTTCTATTTTAGATATTGTCTACGAAATATTTCATAATATCTTGAGAAAAATCTATCTTTTCTTTTGGTTGAAAAAATCTGTTGAGACTCGGACAGAAAAAATTTGCCAGCAAAACTTCAAGAGGGAGAGAATCACTAGAACCCCAAGCATCAGCCTTCAACTTAGGGATTCCTTCAACAACACAGTGAATACCATGCATTACGATAAGAACATCCCAGCTGAATTACTGAATTGTTTAAGCATGTTGAGGAAAGAAACGAGTGAATGCAGTCTGATAAGAGCATTCCAGCTCCCAACTGAACCAATAAGGCCGGCCCAACACATGAGGCAAGTGAATTTCTTGGCTCAGACTCCCATTTAATAATTGATAAAAGAGTGTGCTAAAAGATAAAATAGTGCATATTATAGTGCAAGGCGTGTGCATATAAGTGCAAAAAATGTGCATAGTGAGTAAAGAAAGTCTTCCCTAACCTAAAACATGATTACGCAATTTCATTGCAAGGTTGTCTTTGTATACACACAATATTCTGATTTCTACACAACTACAAAACACTATGATCAATTTCTTTGTAATTCAAGAGGAGATCCATTGTTCTTGATTCGGAGGAGTAAACCCTAGTTATTGTTTAATATATAAGATTATGCATCTCCTCTACATAGTACAAGGGAAAGGTGGTCTGAGATTGATGCAAGTACATCCGATTTTCCTTGGCTCTAGCACGGATGATGATTAATATAAATCTGGGAGCTATATTGTTTCATAAAATTAATGGCTGTAGTTTTAGTTTCATGATGTAAGGGGTGTGTGTGAACATCGTCACACGGATGATGATTAATATAAATCTAGGAGCTATATTGTTTCATAAAATTAATGGATGTAGTTTTAGTTTCATGATGTAAGGGGTGTGTGTGAACATCGTCAGTTAGGTCATTGTAAATATGGATGCATGTCGGGTATTCATATTCAAATTCTATACGTAAACTCTTAGCAAAACCAAGAATTTCTCACGTTGGGCATGTAGATACCCGTATGACATGGAGAAACTACTACTATCAACCCATAGTCAGATGGATAGAAAAATTCAACCCATTCTCATCGATTCACAAAATAATTTCATTGTTTTCAAATGAAGCAATAGTATACCATACCAAACACCATTTCGCACCATTTTTGTACAACTGGGTCTCCAGTACCCCATCTTCGATTATACACATAAAACATGTATTCATGATTTCATCCATTAAACTATCTAAAGCCAGCAGTACCAAACAATGCGACTAAAGAAAAACTATAATAAAAATGAATTGTTCAAACAAACACACGGATTATGACAATCACCTAACACATAATTCTGGTAGCACCATAAAACCTAAATCCAAAGAAAGAATTTAATGCCATAAAACCTAAACCAAAACCTAAATCCAGTAGCACAGTAGCAAGAAATAGAGATGCTTTTGCAGCTCTTCATTAACCCAAAACTTTCATCCAAAACTTAAATTAACCCGACAGTAGCTGCACATGAAAACTTTCATCCAAAACTTTCGTAGCTGCATATGAGTTCCGACCACAATTAGCCCATCAATAACCGAAATCTTAAATTAACAAAAAAATCATTAACCAAGTCCCCCAAAACCTTCATTTAAACCAAAACCATTAAAAAAATACATCCATAAACATCTCCAAAATTCCATAAGACCATTTGCATTTAAATCAATCACCGTCCCTGTAATCTTGCCTATTTATTCTTTCTCTCAATAACAAATCATTAATGGGAAATCATTCTTTCAGAGTTAAACACCAAGTGGAAAAGTTAATCATGGGAACAACTAAAAAGTAAAAATTATGCTGCATATAATAAACAGTAACTACATGACTCGAGGAAAGAGTCAATAAACCATATAAGAGAAATTTAAAAGCTCATTCATTCTACAAGTACAAAGGTTGCTAGAATCCTTCACCTTTCATGGTTGGTTACATCTAAAAAATATGAGAAGTTTCAAAAGACCGAACATGAATTGAGAAATTTTCAAAAAAATATGAGAATTTCAAAAGACCGAACATGAATTGAGAAATGCCCCATGTTGCACGTACAAGGAGAAAATAAATGCAGTTCCATATCATTCCATGGTTAACTATGTTATCCAGCATAACACACTCAAGAAGTTCACTAGAGGAAATTATTTTTTGGCTAAGAAGTTGCTTAATGGTACATGATGTTCACTAGAAACAAGCCACCAAACAAACTCAATGGTGTGCCAAAACTAAACAAATAAAAACAACTTAAGCAAAACTATGGACCAGCATGAAAACCGGATCCCAGTTCTGAAAGCCAATGGTGAATAAAGTCAGCTCGGGTGGGAGAGGAGAAATGAATATCTGATTTCCTTAGGTTAAAATTAATATGGGGGTGGCTTGGTAGAAATGAGGTTTTTTGAACTTATAGGTCTCCGTTTATGGGCATGAAGAAAATGAAGAATCCAGTACCTGTGTTGTCCAAAATGAGGAAAGGTTAGCAACATGTTTGGGGGCTCAAAAATAATTTACAATCTTGTAAATTCATGTTTTATGTCTCTTCTAGGTGTAATTTTTCACTAATTTGGATTGACAAAATGGGCAAGTAAAACTTGGTCCCCTTTATCTCTTTATGTAATTGGCAAAAGTATGTCAATTTAAAAACTGTAGATATTTCTTAGTAAAAAGTGTGTCAATCATATAATGAAACGAAAGGAGTACAAAGTACTGTCAAAATGTATCAAGTGTCAAAAGTTTAAAATTTAAACACAAGTTTTACATCAAAACGTCAAATTTTGAACAACTGTTCTGATTTTACATGATTTTAGTACAAATAAATGTTCTGATTTTAGTGGAAATATTGTGGCACTTGTACGTAATATCATTTCACAGTGCCAAGGTGTAAGACATGGCCAACATCCATATCAAGAATATCACAGAACACCTCCTCTTTGTAGTGCTTCTTAGTAGCGATAGGAACCTTACATGTCAGTGACACTCTAATCTGATTACCCTTATTAACCCAACCTACGACGTAGGGTTTCTCACAAATCTTAGTGGACAATTTCAAATGTTCTGCCAATTCCTAAGAAACAAGTTTCTCGAAACTACCATTATCCACAATTAAATTGCACAATTCACTAAGAATCGAACAATGAGTTTTTAAAATATTCTTATGTTGTCCTTCCTCCTGGGATGACAACAAAATCCTCTGCAACACAATGTTCGCCTTCTTGGACGACTCCTTCACAACAAACTCGAATCCCGCTTACTCGTCATCCTCCTCACATTCCTCTACGGTTTCCTCCATGATTTCGACAATCCTTCTAGTCGGATAAAGATTTGATATGTGGCCTTGTCCGTTGTAACGAAAATACTTGTTACCAAATGGTTGAACATATGGGTCAGACCGTCTTTGCACCGGTGCGTTACTCTTCTGAGCACCACTCGAACTACTACTAGCCCCACCAATCCCATTGCCTTTAGGCAGTCCCAAATCCATAACTAAAAAAGAAGGGGTGCTACGTTGATCCATATAAAAAAAATTATTGTTGATTTTTTAATATATTCAAATTCTTTCATATTTACTTTTCAAAAAAATTACAATATATATTAGAATATTTTTTAAATGCATAAAAAATTATTAATTAATGATAATGTATACAAATTAATTAAGAGATATAACATAAATTTTTTACATGATATAATATATTTAAATTTTGAAATAGTATTATAAAATGTATTAGTATGTGAAGTAAGGGATTTGATCAGAGAAAGTCTCTTATTAGACCGTCTAATGGTTAGACCAATTATGAAAAATCTAATTCCAATAAATTTTAGAGTCAGATCATAATATTTATAATTCAATATATATTTTTAAATATTTTCAAAATATTTTCAAAATTATAGGAATCTCGTTGCTGAAACAAACATCAAATCATCTCATTAATTACATTATTTATAAAATGACTTTGTGCGGTCTAAAACAAGACTTTGTGATTTTCTTATTATCCAAATAATTATTCAGCAATGGTGAAATGAAAAAAAATATAATTTATTAGTATCAAAATAAGAGATTGTAAATTAATTTGTCAAAATTATTCTTGTAAGAAGCAAAATCCACGTGAATGATTTGAAAATAGTTGAATATTCCCCTAGTTCAAGAACCCAAGCACACACCTTTAAATATATTTAAGAGTTAATTATTAAAGGGCATTGTAGAGGATGATTCATTCTTCTTCGTCAATGATTGTCGTTTGTCGCTGCAATTTCATACAAAACCAAAAAATTTAAACATTTAAAATTAAATTAAAGTCCAGAAAAATTCACATTTTTCCTATTTTTACTATCATAATATTAATTTCTTTAAATATACAAATTAGGTGCTTGAACGAAATTATAGCTGGTTCTTAAAGATAAAAATTACTTCTACTAATCAATGACTGGAGCACCAGTCAGCTTCCCTCTCTACCCATGCCTTCAAGACTAAGATATACACTTTCCTCCTGGTCACTCGTTGGCTCGAAATTCATCTGAGATGGGTGCCTCCGTAATGATTAAAACCTACCACAAGGGGACTTCTTCACCAAATCTATCTTTATTGCCATGGTAGAAGCCTATGTCAAGATGCATACAGTTTTCAATTCTTTCTTCTCATGTATCGAGGGTTTCAATGTCACACCCCAGATCCATGACCAACTTGCTCAACGCAATCAGATTACTTAAATGCAGTAACGAGCAAATACAGTTATGCGGAAGAAATTTAGAAAATCCAAAACCTAAATTACTATTACAGTGAAAGTCTTAATACAAGTATTAAACAAGAGTTTAACTTAAGTACAGACAAAAGTTTTAAATGATCCGATAAGGACCAGTTTTACATTAATATTTAACATAACGATAAATATATTAAACCAAAAGATTATAAGATTCGTCCGGGATCCTTCCCCAAAAGAAGTAAAGGCAGCACCGAACTTCACTCCAATCGTTCCGCTACACCTGTTAGGGTTGTTTAAACTAGGGTAAGCTCCTTGCTTAGTGAGGTTCCATCACCAATAATTACCAAGTTAAATTTAATGATCACATAAAGCAAATAGCCACATAGATCCTAGATACAGGTGGGTTCTGCAAAAATACAGTCAAGTTCCTATAGGGCTACTTTGACTGGCATTAGGGCATAAATTATTCAGTAGTGCCTAAAGGCTATCACGAATCCAGAAATCCATATTCATCAACTACGCCCAATATAATCAATTACGAGCTCGTATCAGTACCAGTTGGTTATGCTAGCATACCAGAAACGCCACGAGTAGCCAATCTAGTCGTACGGTCTGGTCAATAACGTTCCCCGCCGAACTAGACCAAACTCCAATCGCGTCGGGAACCCTGATAAACACAGACAAGTAATCAAATAGCACGCAGTCAAATTTGACATGGCAAGATAAAGTACAAGCCGGTCATTCAATAAAATATCAGGGTCATTAATCCATTTAGTTTCACACGAATTAAGCATAATGTGATTAAATACACACCGTCTTTAATTAGTATGAAATAAAATAATAGACATGAATAGAATCTAATATCATTAACATGTAAAATTCTAAACTAACACATGTAAAATTTAATTGGCATAAAATAACATATAATAATATTTTTAATTCAATTCGTGCTAGGGCGATGAAAATGCTCACCAGATTGAACGTAGTTTCAGTGTTTTGAAATTAGTACAATTTCGTTGTTCCCATTCAGACGACTAAATTTTCCTTTATTTTTTTAAGAAAGAAGGGGTTGAAAAAAAATTCTTTAGAAAGAAGTCTAAAGAATCAATGCCTCAACCCCTGTATTTATAGATGCCAAAGGCCGACCTTTGGCACACGGTCCAAGGTTTCATTTGCATATTGATTCACAAGCCTTATACAAACAAAAAAAAAGGATGCACACGCCTTATACAAACAAATAAAAGATGTTTGGGTGTGATTTAAGTCACCTTGGGGTGGGGTTGACCGCCCACCCCATTTTTTTCTTTGATAATTTATAATTAATTTTAATTATAATGTGAATATATATATATAACACATATTTTTTCTTATTTTTTATTAGTACTCATTTCTCTCTTTATATGGGTGAAAATTATCAATACTTTAATTTTAATTGTAATTGTCAATGTTACGAGATTTTATTACTGAATTTTCACAATAATATGCATATTTAATTAATAATTCAAATTGTCAATATTTTAATTTTTCTTGTAATTCAAATATTACGTGACTTTATTACAAAATCATAACAGTATATATATTTAATTAACGACTCAGTTCATTATTTCTCAAATAATTTATTAGTATCATATTTTTAAATGTGTGAATTGTATATCTCGCTTTCTTCCTAATTTGGAGAACTATTATTCATTCCTCCTTTCTCAAAGAATCCTATAAATAAATCAATATTTCATCATTGCTAATGTTATTTATTTACTTATCTCATTTCATTTTATTTTATATTAAAATTTCTTGTCGGGTTTGGAGTTATAGCCAAAAATAGTCGAAGAAAACAGATAAGAGAATATGATTTTGGGTTAAGACTAGTTATTACATACGTACAAATTTCATTAAGATCGGGGGTTCACATTCAGTCCACTAATATATCAAGTCACCATTTGATTTTCAGTCCCTGCGAGTTCACTACATTCAGAATAACATAGAAAATCAATTGTGTACTCTGTCACTGTCATCCTTCATTGAGCGCGCTCAAAGTAAATCTTGTATAAAATATGCTCGTGATTTGCTTATAGGAAACGATCCAGCATCAACCTTCTCATACGCCTCCATAATCTGATTAACTCTTTTCTTTGCCTTTGACTCTAGATAACAAGTTCATCTCACCATACAATAGTAGTACTTTTCATCCTGATCACCACCATCTTAACTTGCTTGTGTTTAGGGAAATAAGTTTTTAAAAAAATGCCAACATCAATCTTCCAATCCAAAAAAATCCTCCACACACATGGCTCCGTAGAACAAGGGAAATTAACCTTTTCACGATAATCACTATCACCACCTTGATTGCCTATGATCACGCGAACTTTTTCTTCGTCCACCATACAATAGTGGTACTTTTCATCCTGATCGCCACCATCTTAACTTGCTTGTGTTTAGGGACATCCTTGACGTCAAAAAAATGTCAACATTAATATTCCAATCCAAAGAATCCTCCACTCTTATGGCTCTGTAGAACAAGAGAATATCAACCTTCACACAATAATCAGTGTCACCACGCTGATTACCTATGAGAACTTCTTCTTCATCCACCGCTTCTTCTTCTTCGTATTCAGAATCTGGGATAACATTGTAGTTTCTTCCTTGGGGTTGGTGAGACATCAAATACATGTATTTTCTAAGGCATTTAACATCTCTTTTGTTATCGTTTTGTGGGTAGATTGCTAGGTTTAGGTAGGTTTACATCATAAGGAGTTTAAATGACCATTTTTGGGTTTCTTATCTAAATCTCTCATTTTATAGCCTATTTTAAGTCTAATGGATTTTGTCCTTACGAGCATCTAGATTATATTTTATGAGTTTATTTGTAGATTGCTCTTAAGCACTTCGAAGTAGTTTAGTGAATGACATTTGCAAGGATGTTAGAAGATGGAAGGCCACTAGTCAAAATGTGTCAAAAGATAGAAGGGTCGAAGAAGGAAGACAAAGAAGCCGATGAATTGTGATCTGGGAGTTGAACCAAGTTCGGGGAACGATCCGAGAAGAATCAGCATTCAAGGGTGGAACCATTGGATTTTTCTTATCTAGCACTATAAAATCAACTACAAAAACTCCCAATTGGATCAGCAGCTCACTTGTAACGGAGCATACAAGTTGAAGAAAAAAACCAAGTTTTGGAAGTGTCGAAGAGACAGCACGGGTTGCGTGAAATGGCATGACCCATGCCAATGCCTTGTGTCAGCCAAGTTGGGGCCCAAGACGAGTCGTGCACAAAGAATAGGTGAAGGCTCAAGTCCAGACAATGACATGTGCATTTTGGCACGCTCCGTGCGCTCTTGAGGAAGAAATGAAGACCCAGACGATGGGTCGTTCAACTTGGCACGACCCGTGCACTCAGGCTGAATTTTGTAGGTGCCTAGATGATACCCCATACTCTATTAAATAGGCCTTATTGGTTGACATGTGCATTATGGCACGGTTCGTGCCAACGTGGCACCAGGGGTAACACTAGGGGTTCACTAGGGTTTCTAATTTTGACTTTTAAGGCACATTTGTCTTCTCCTATAAAAGGAGCCTTTAGTCTCATAGGATTTTTAAAAGTAGCCATAATGTAAATTTTAGAGAGTAGATAGGAAGGAAGAGGAGAATTCTCTCTCTCTCTCTCTCTATATAGAGTTCTTATTTTTCCTTCACTTTGTTCTTAGATCCATGACATTTAATTCAATGAATGTCATGGATTTAATAGTAGTAGAGTAGTTTATTTTCTTGGGGTAGTATTTTTATTCATGACATGATTTATGATTTTGTGAGATTCTAGATTTCCTATTTTCTAGTATGCCTATGAATATTGGTGTAAGATTTGTAGTTTTCATTCTTGTATAATTTATGCCATGACATGCTTTATGATGCATCTATAATTCTATGCATAGTATAATATCATGCTAGGATATTTAATGTTGTATTAGGAATGTTAGACTAACGACCTCGTAGACTCGAGACACCAGGAGATAAGTGCTGTCATGCTACCTTGAACAGTGTTGACCCAAAAAATGTTAACTCCAATTGGCTAGTTGTGTGAGTGATTGCATGTTAGGAGCGGTAGACCTTGGCTTACCCTGATAGATAGACATTGTATTTTTTAGAAACTAGGGATATATCGACCCTAGAGTCATCAAGAGATGCCAATTTCGTTGCCCCTCTAGGCTTAGGGTTGATGTCCATAGTGGAATGCCCGGGACATAGTGTCCTTACTCTCGTATCTAACTGTTTCTACCTACGCAAGGCTTTGATATTTTATGCGGGGGTGTGTTAGCATCAGGAGTGAGATGATAGAGATGAATTGTGGTATCAAAAGATTGAAACGTATCCCTAATTATGGAGGTGGTGAGGTAGTTTTGAAGGAAGTCGAACCTTTGTGTGACAGACATTGGGAATTCCCTACCATCTCCACACTATGTGACATAGGCATAAGTATAGGTTTATATGTCTAAATGTGATGGAATCTAGGTTCAAAATCATTAATCGACATGTTATGCAAATACCCCTAATACTAGTTAATCATAGTTAAATCTCGTTGCTTGCATGCTTAGTAGTTTGTTAGACACAACCCCCCCAGTTATCTGTTTAAAGCACTATCTATTCCTGATACACAAGCGGAGTGATGCCCCGATTGTAGGCAGTGCCAAACTAACTCTTGAATTCTAGTGTCTCTGTGGATGACCCTGGACTTGCCACTAACTACTATATTGTTGTTAGCAGTGAGTACGAGAGCAACATTACAAATTCTATCTTTGACCATTTTGCACTCTGAGAGTTAATTCTCCCAAAAGATTATAACCCCGCAGGATACGGGTTGGGATATCTGGTCCACCATACTCTATTGCTTAGGCGCTCCCCGTTGTTGAAGTTATTCACCTGTTGTGTTAACACAACCATCCAGTTGTTCACTTGTGTTGTCAAAGCAGCAAGGGTTGCGGTAAAAGTCGCGGTCACCCCTTCTAAATATGTCTTGGTTGTTGGTTGATCTCCCTTCGTGAATCAAGCAAAAATGGACATGGGAACCCCTTTTTTGATACCACCTGATGCAGTCGGTTAACATAAGGATTTGCAAGAGCAAATCCAAGTAACAATATGAGTTGACAGGTGTTAAACCCTATGAACAGATTGTGGAAGCCACCAGAAAAGAAGATAAATTTTTTGGAATATTATTGAATCAAATACTAATTAATTTCAACCAAAAATAAATTTTTAAATAATGTAAAGAAGTCATAAATCGAAATGACAGAGTCTTAAGAAAGAATGTCTTTCTATAGGCATATAGAAAGACGAGATTTAATTAGAATAATATGAAGTTGGGGGTATATACTCTGCAGTAACTACAAGTGATTCATTTGAATATTGGTTAGAAACATTATATATTTAGAGTAAAACTTATAAGTAATATGTTACTTATTTGTGTTTTCAGCTAACTTTTTCTTGTGATTCTTCTTCTCTCCTCTGATATGTAATATCTAAATATCTTCTAAAACTATTACTATATAACTTTATAACTTTAGGTTGAAATATAGAGATAATGAAATTTAAGCTCATGGAAGGTTTGGGGGAACTGAAAGAAATAGGCGTGTGAGTTTACCCAAATACCTTATAACTTGAATTTGACCCAGATTTTAATTATTTTAGACCCGCGAACTTTCAAATTTTTGTCTTAAAATTTTACTTGAGTCCCTGGTCTTTCCATAGTTTATGGAAAAACCGTCTTTCAAGAGACAGGCTCAATCAAAATGAAGGAAATTCCAAACGAAAAATAAAACGAAAAATATGAAAAAATAGTTTTGTGGCCTGAAACAATCTCAGGTGACCTGAAATGTTTCACAAAGATATCACCGAATAACGAACGTCAAATTTGAGCTGAAACTGCCGAACATTTGTGATGATCAATTTCTTCCTCGATTTCTTTCTTGGCTCCTACATAAAAAACACTTCACAAGACTTGGTTGATACATCAAATATTGGAATGAAACATCACATTCAAGCATGACGCGAGCATCACGAGTTTCTTAGCCCGATTTGTTGAACCATGAGATTCTTATGACCCCAAAATAATTAATTCCTCAACTATTTTCACCCTATATAAAAAAAAGATATTTGTAACCAAATCTCGCCTTATTCTTCCAAACTTTCTATAAATTTTATTTGCAAGCTCATTTTCAATTAAACTTCATTATATTTACATATTAATCTCTTGTATCGTCGTGAATTGGGTCTTAGTCTAGGGGTTAATCCACCATCTCTTTAACAGAGAGCTCAAAGGTTCAATCCATAATCCTATAAACAATTGTAATTTTAGAGTAACTTCTTGATAGAGCTTACCTGACATTATGAGACTGTGTTGGTGTTCTCATACAAAAACTAAGTGGGAGTTTCAACTTCAATGATTTTCAATGTATTTAGACCCATGTCTCATTATTCTTCAAAAAATTGAAGTGTATATAGTTTAACTGTTGGTATTGCTAATTTAGTCATATGAGTGAAGTATGACATCATGAAATTATTTCACACAAAACTTTGTCTTAAGATAAGATGTAAATATCTCTAATATTTATTTTGCACATAATATATGCTTGAGTATTATAAGAGTAGAGCTGTCAATTCGAGTATTCGGGTTTGGGTCAAACAGGTTCGGGTTGAAATGTGTCAAAGCTTGTTTGTCGGGTTGGGTTACTGTCAACTCGGGTTACTGACAAGTTTGTAATATTCCTTGGGTCGAGTTACTACCAAGTCGAGTTGCTGATGAATCTCTAATGTCTCGGGTCAGGATGGGTTATTGTAGGGTCAGGTTACTGTCATGTAATATTCATACTCGGTTAAATTTTATACCGGTCACGTCACTGTCATGTCGAGTTGAAATGAGTCATTTATGTTTCTCGGCTCTGGTCAGGCCATATTATTGTTGGTTCAGATAACTTTGTTTAGTTTTACTTGGGTTTAGTTCAGGTCGAGTCATGTCAGTTAATATTTTATTAGGGTTCATGTCAGATTCAAATATATGTCGGGCCGGTTCATTTTGATTAAATTTATCTTGCACTTGTGCATTATTTGATTACTTTGTGTAATCAATTATGTTATGACTTATATAATGTAAATCGTGTAACCATATTTGTAACATTTCAATAAATAAAAATCCACTTTTATTCTCATAAGTGTATCTAAAATGTTTACTGCATTTGGTTATAACTAAGATTGATTGCGACTAAATGTTTTTTTTTTAAAGTTACAAGCAACCAAATTACATATAAACTGCCTTCTCTAGGACCTAACTAGGAGACACCACCATTGAATCTATTGAAACTTAGTGGAGGCTGAAACTTCATCCATTTGAATAGGTAGAGATGCCCTATTGAGAACACTCAAAGCTACACCACCAACGATCACCTCCACCGAAGCCGAAAACACCCGCAGGTTAGGAAACCGCAGTGGGGACCACCGACACGGTCCTATAATGCTGGGTAATCTCCATCAAGAAATTTCTCTAATATTCATAAATCTTGATAGGGGTGTGGTTTGAACACTGGAACTCTCAGTTATAGAGGGCGTGGATTACCACTAAACCAGACCCAATTCACTGCGACTAAATGTTAGTTGACCTTTTATAACTATGTTTTCAAAATTAGTTATACACATTATTCCTGTGAACTTCATTTAATTAATTTCATGTTGACTTTTATAATTACTTTAGTTTATTTTACTAATTAGTGTATTACTATGTAACAATATTCATCATATCTAATTAATCATTGGTTGGCTTTCTACAAACACTCGATTATCTTTATTTTATTTTTCAAACCATGTCTTAACACCTGATTGTAAATCTATATCCATGTTCTCTACATAAGTATGTTGGTTTTATCTAATAAAGCGTTAGTTGACTTTCTATAGACACTAAGGAACATTTAATTTTCAAAGTCCCTTACTTAATACATTTAATTATAGTTCTCCTTTATTATGTAGATTTTCTGTAATCAACTCGTACTTAACTTTCAATAAACATCAATTACCTTTGGAACATAGTGGGTGAAAAGGTCTACAATTCCTTATTAATGGAAGAAGGATGGATTCCATAAATAGTACATCTGTGGCACTTATCCCAAAAGTTAAAAAGCCTACAGAAGTATCTCATTTCAGACCCATCAGCTTATGCAATGTCACATATCGCATTATCTCGAAATGCATCTCCAATCAGTTGATAAAAGTTATTGGAGGGATTCTATCTGAATCGCAAAGTGCCTTTGTACCAAAAAGGCTTATTTCAAATAATATACTATCGCACATGAAGCACACCACTATATCAAGGGTCATAAGATTGGAAAGAAAGGGTACATGTCGATTAAATTATACATAGCAAAGCTTTTGACAGAGTTGAGTAGCCTTTCTTACGGAGTGTTTTACAAACTACGGGTTTTCAATATGATTTCATCATGCTTATCCAACGATGCATATTTTAGTGGAATTCTCTTTTATGTTAAATAGCACAAGATTTGGGAACCTAACCCACAAGGGGAATAAGACAGGGTGATCCTTTGTCGCCTTACTTAGTTACATTTGTGGGAAAGTCTTATCGGACTTGTTACAGGTTCAGCGGAGGATAAAACAAACCTCGAATTTGAAAATAGCTCGTTTGGCACCAGTTTTATCCAATCTACTTTTTGCAGATGACAACCTCATATTTGGAAAAGCAGTGATGGGAGAAGCATCCCAATTAAAACAAATTTTAAATAAATATGAGAGAGTATCGGGTCAGAGCATAAACTTTGATAAATCATCCTTTACCTTCAGCCCAAATGCAAATAGTGGAACTCATAGAAGTATCCTAGGTATTATGGAAATGAGTGAATCAGAAGGATCCGACAAATATCTGGGTCTACCAACCACTTTTGGAAGATCAAAAGTATCCTCGCTAGAGAGTGTTAAGAATAAAATCTGGGCAAAAGTCCAAAGCTAGGAACATAAACAGTTGTCAAGTGGAGGAAAAGAACACATCAAAAGGAAAATATTGTTGGGGAAGCTCAGACAACAAAAGGAAAATTCACTGGACCAGATGGCGAAGTCTTTGTATCCCAAAAGGAATATGGGGCTTGGTTTCAAGGATTTGGAACATTTTAATCTGGAAATGCTAGGTAAACAAGCCTGGAGACTAACAACACATCCAATGTCATCCTAATCTAAACTACTTAAGGTAAAATACTACCCACGTACATCAGTGTTAGAAGGATAACTGGTTATCATCCATTCTTTGCCTGGAGATCGATCATTGAAGGGAGAGACCTTTTGCTAAAGGGAATAAGGAGAGGTTTAGGAAATGCCACAGAAGTAAAATCTGATATGTGGCTACCAAGGCAAAACTCGGCAAAGCGATAGATTACCTTGAAGAGACCACAGTCAACAATCTCATTGAGGCAAATGGAACGAGATGGAACATGGTGTTAATTAGAGAAATCTTCAATGAAGAAGAAGAAATCCTCATCCTTTCTATGCCAAGACCACAAAACCAATTTGATGATATTTGGACATGGCAACCAGCAGAAGACAGAAAGCACACGGTAAAATCAGGTTGCAAGGTTTCTATTTACTCTGCTTATTTGCTTGATGCAGGTTATATGACGAATTGCAGTAATGATCCATCTCCCCCGTGGAAAAAAATCTGGAGTCTATAAGTGCCTCCAAAAATAAGTTACTTTCTATGGAGTTTATGCAAGGATCAATTACCAATAACCATGAAGCTCATTAAGAGGAAGTGCCCAGCGGAGCAAAAATGTCTTACTTGCACAACAGAAGATAGATCGGCTGAACATATATTTTTTCACTGCCCTCTTGCGCACCGATTATGGGTGTCTGCAAACTTACACGGTCAGATCTATAAATACCAGCAACCAGGCATGATTTTGTGGGTTAAAGACATCATCATAGAATTAGACAAAGAATTGATACCTCAAATAGCCCTGTTACTCAACCCTGTTACCATAGAAATGAACTTCTACATGATAAGGAACATATTTTGGTACCCTCTCAAGCAATTCACCATTTGCTAAAACAAATATAAGGAATCAAAGAAGGAAACAAAAGTAAACAAAACATGACCCAGGTTTCAATGGAATACATCAGAAATAGCTGCAGAGATGACTCCTATTGGAAGATTATTATTCTTTGACGCAGCCACAATTTCAACCCACACTTACTTGGGTTGGTACGTCCAAACAACAGAAAAGGAATTGATATATGGAGAATTGCTGAAACTAGAAAAACCCTACTATGCTAAAATGGCTAAAACAATGGCACTAAAAGTCACCATAGAGGGGTGGCTAGGCAAAACTTATCCCCAAACTTTATCATGGGCGATGCACAAATAATACTTCGTGCTATCCAAAAAGCATGTGATGATAGATTAGATGTTGGTTTAATTATAAAGGATATTAAATTCAGTCTAGTAAATCTATTTGAGTTATCCTAAAATGGATTACTAAACAAGAGAATAGAATAACACATCAATTGGCACAGTTCCTGAAAACAAGTCAAGGAGACTATGTTTCTTGGGGTACAACTCCAAACTTTGGAACTCTTTTGGGATAATTAATTATACAATATTTTCCTCAATTACCTTTTATTAACATATGCAAATCTAATGCATTAATGATTACATTAATATTTAATAACCAAGACAACTTTTTATGAGCACACTTGTCTTAATTAGAGCAAAATATACATAAAAGATACATTAGAAAATATAGTATTAGATCATATAACTCTTAATTATACTAAGATTCCATCGACTAATGGGTAAGAATTGGGTTTTAGGTTGAATTCGGTCGTGTCTGGTTCGGGTCCGGATTATCGGTTCAAAATCAAATTTCAGGTTGAGTTTGATCGTGTCGGTTTTGAATTCGGGTCCAAATTATCGGGTGAGAATCGAGTTTTGGGTTGAGTCAGTCATGTCGGGTTCGGGTTTGAGTCAATATCTCTCGGGTCAGAATTAGGTTCGAGTTGAGTTTGTTCGTATTGGTCCGAGTCAGATCGAGTTCAAGTTCGGGTCCATATCTCTCCTATCAAAATCAGGTTCAAGTTGAGCTCGATCATATCGATTCGGGTCGAGTCAGAAATTCGGATTAGACAGCTCTATTATGAGGATAAAAAGCGAAGGGCCCTGAACCACTCGAATTCATGTTCAACAACAATAATGGCCTCAAATTGAAGAAACTGACACTTTAGAAAGTCCAGCCCAGATCACTGATTCCCCACGTACTCAATCAGTAGTACTAATAAACGTAAAAACGGCAACCACAGAAATGCTGAGCAGCAGCAGAGCGGCAGCACTTTCTTCTGTCACCACCGCCATCTTCTCCAACTCCCACCACTTGTTCTGCAACAATTTCACTTACATTTCCAACCCACTACACAACTCCCCAACACCCATTTCATGGAGCAGTCCTAGGACGAGGAAGTCAAGAATGGACTACTCTTCTTCCAGACTGGTCGCCAGGGCCTCTGCTCAGCCCCTGCAGGATCCTGATGTACTCATCGACTCTGTTGAGACCTTCATCTTTGATTGCGATGGTACTCTTTCCTTCACAGTTTGGCATGCATTTTCCCGTCACAATTTAAGGTTTCGTTGGATCAAAATTGATCGTAGAATATCATGATGAAGATCAGTGTTAGATGTACAATTTAAATGATAAGAAATGTTTTGAAATTGCGAAAGCAGAAAAGTGAACCATATATTGGAACGGAGTGATTACGATAAACAAGAATCGATTGTAAGTTTGAAAGGGCACTTCTAAATATGTACACACTTTTCCCGTACGCTAGCGTTTAGTTTCAATCCCATGAAGCATGAGAATGGGGGGGTGAAATGCTTCCTACTGAAATGACGTTTTCTAGTTGGTATTTTTTAGGAGTTATATGGAAGGGGGATAAACTGATAGATGGTGTCCCTGAGACTCTTGACATGCTTCGAGCTAAGGTATGTGTTTTCGGAGTTTCAGGGTCTTTTGAATAATAGTACCATTGTGCCACGTAAAGAGTCTTGTTTTTCAACTTTTTTTTGTTCCACATTTTTTACAAACTAATGTTTTATGTTCTTAAATTTGATTTCCTATTATTAGGATTATTATTTTCAAAGTATACATGAGAAAAGATAGATGGCTTTAGAAGAGTTCTTCACTCAGTTCATTAAGACTATCAATCTGTAGTTTGAAGAAGCGAGACTCTTTATGTGGAATGGAGGGAGTATGTCATTGGAAAAGTAGTTTATTTACTTCCAGTTTATTAGCTTACTTCTATAAGTTTTTGATTATGATGCATACCAAATTAGCCTCTTGTTTTATCTATATACCATTCTACTGTTCTTTTCACAGGGTAAGAGGTTGGTTTTTGTGACCAACAACTCAACAAAGTCTAGAAAGCAATATGGTAAAAAATTCGAAACTCTCGGCCTCAGTGTTAGCGAGGTTAGTTGGCTTTTAAATTTTCCGTGCTGCTGTATTGTGCTTCTGGTATTATGTGGGAAGTGCTGCTTTTGTGAAGAGCATATATAAAAGTTACAGTTTGTTGTCTTGAAAAATAGAAGGCCATTGTTGTTCTCCAAATTTATTTTTACAGGAGGAGATTTTTGCATCATCCTTTGCTGCTGCTGCTTATTTGGAGTCAATTGACTTTCCCAAAGACAAAAAGGTACCTCTGAATCGGCCCTTTTCAAGTAAATTGTGCTTGTACGATACAAGTATCAGTTAGGCTGCACTCTCTTTAGGTGTATATAGACAAGTCCGTTACTTCTACTTGTTATTCTTGTTTCATTTGCTTGAGCTAGTAAAATGTTTGATGGCCATATCAATTGTTTAAACCTTTAGGACATCTTGTTAAAGAATTATCCTCAGAAAAGAATTTATACCATTTTATTTGCATGCAATACTCTGTTGTAGTTAAACAGTGATGCTTTTTTCTAGTACTATGTAGTATTCTTTTACAGTTTCTGTACATGGTAGCTATTATGTAAGCTCATAATCTTTCTCTTGTATTTCCTCCTATATTAAAACTTCCAAGAAATATTACGGATTCCCAGCTAGATGATTATTTTGGGTCATATATAGTGAAGGTTATTTGGATGTTACTGATATTCATTGTACTTTTAAAAGGTTTATGTGATTGGTGAAGATGGAATCTTAAAGGAACTTGAGCTGGCTGGGTTTCAGTATCTTGGTGGCCCAGTAAGTATAATTGCCATGACTTGCTAATGAAATCTCATATGATCAATTTATGCTATCTTTGGGCCTGCTTACCATGAAAATTTGACAGTGAAGATCATTCACAAAATAATTGGTCTCCTTAGCCCATAGGAAGAGCTTGTATGCCCATAGTATTGACTTCTAACTGAAATTGATGATCAGTTGCACTGATCCCTAAAGTTTCTCGCAGCTTATTTTGCAAGGTGCTACACTTTGACTATTTGATTACTTCGTGTCATATTGTATTGTTGTATGTAGACTTAGAACATGATAAATTCCTGCCCCACTTTCATATTCTTAGTTGCTTCATCCAAAGATATAGCTTAACATTCGGTAAAGGACGTCTAGTTATTTTACTTGGATTTCATGCTTGTGTTTTCACAGGAAGATGGCGATAAAAAGATAGAGCTGAAGCCTGGTTTTCTGATGGAGCATGACAAGGATGTATAATTCTATATTTTCTTGCTTGAAAAAAACTAGCTTGTACTTTAAGTATCATATCAGCCATCTTTAAGTGTATCAATTTTGACAATAATTTACACAAAGAGTAACTTTTAAAGATTTCCAGAACGGTTTCTTTGTCATTTGATATTATCAGATTATGTCTGTGTCCATTTAGGTTGGTGCTGTTGTGGTTGGATTTGATCGCTATTTCAATTATTACAAAGTTCAGTAAGTTCTCTTTTGAATCTTTATCTTTAATCGATTCTTCCACACTTGTGTCATTGAAGATTATAGGGGTTTATCGTGTTTTAGCGTTAAACCTCTGGCTGTTGTCATCTGTCTGAGTGTCTACGGTTGGAAAAGTATCAAGTCAGTGTGTCTGCCATTTTTATGATTTTTTCCTTTATTATGCTGTGTAAAATACAAAAGTTTTATGTGATTTGAGATTAAAATGCTTGGCATGCACAGCAAAGCATGAGAACAGTTCAATAATTTCTCTATCTTCATATAATTTTCCCTTGCTCTGAATTACATGCTCACTTGTCTACACATAAATTTTGAATTTGTAGGTACGGAACCCTATGTATACGTGAAAATCCGGGGTGTCTATTTATTGCCACAAACCGAGATGCTGTTACT
>JAULKJ010000006.1:7871317-7881528 GCA_032355405.1 Rubia balearica
GGACCCAATTCATTTCGGGTACTACTCAAAACTGAGCCCAAAAGTTGACGAATTCAACTTTATTTTCCAACAATCCCTCACATGAATAGACATTGATGTAGAAATCAGACCAATCACGTTAGAAATAGAAGTTTTACTAGGTGATAGATATGTATCGACGGCATAGATGCTGCATAGGATAAGTAGGTTTTACCCTTTGAACTTTCCCTTTAGAGAGTACACTTAGCCCACTGGTTAGGAAGTAGACGCGATGTCCTTGAACTTCCCCTACCGCTTGTGTGAATGACAATGCACTTCCCACAAACATCTTCCTATCCCATGCGCTTTCCTCGGTTGTGTTTATTAATCAGGCCCTGACACATGTCTAGTTCTGTAAGGTTTCTCTAAGTTGCGTCCCAAAAATACCCTTTGGAAACAACCACACTTCTCGCTTGGCATAAAAGCAGTTCAGTAAACTATGAGCTCTTTAAAGTACTATACACTCGATGCCTTAATCATTAAAACAAATTTAACGCTTAATCACATCACAGTTTCTTTATCATAGGAATAAGACCGAAGGTATGAACCCCCACCCCCACAGTGATTTCAATGAGTCTTTGCAGTTTAGTTGTCCCTTTAAACCTATATCGTGGGATTTCCAGTCACATAGGTTGGGTATCCACTTACATAAGCTACCATTTATTGGACTTAGTCCCATTACTTTTAATGAGTTATCAACTAACTCTCAATTAAATATCTTTTTCAATAAATCGATTCAATCCTTTTATCAAGAATATAAACCCTTATCATATTGATCTCACGTAATCAACATCGATAATTCTCGTAGAGAGTAGTCGTATAATATATAGTGTCTTTATCGAGACACACCATCAATCGATAATTCTCGTAGAGAGTAGTCGTATAATATTAGCCAGTGATTCAATATCACTTGCTAAATAACAATTAGTTTGGTCAATTCATGGGTCATTTAGGAACATTGACCTTTTCATTTTGCTCTATTTAGATTTTTACTGTCTAAATCTCCAAATAGCCATTCTTTGTCCTTCATATGTACTTCTAGCTTTCACAATGGCTTGATAGCAAGTACTATCACCGTTGGACTCATTCTCACGTCTAGAGAACACCAATCAAGTACACAAATATACATACTAATCGTTCAAATCTACTAGTATTCAAGTGATTTTCCGTCATGTTGTAGATCAATCTCTATTGATCATCGCTTTCCACAAACATCGTTTCATGGAATATCATTTCCTTCGTTTAGATTTATCCTCGATCCTTAACAATTCCATCTATAGGCTCATAAGTCCATTTATGATAAATCAGGATCCTTATCAGAAATTTCAAAAACATACACTTTCCATCAAAATGTATTTCTTTCCGCATATTATTTCTTGTGAATCTCAAGAAATTGATAGCACTTTAACATTGTGCATATCTAGTAAAGATAATGTTTAAGTATTCCTTTTACTACTTTCGCAATATGCCAACCCCTACATTCGAAAGAACTTGTAGGATGCTCTATGAGGAGTTTTATTTTCCTCCTTCTCGGGGTATCTTATTTAAAAGATCGTCAGCCAACGTAAAGGCTCCCCCACATTGCTTTGATCATTTATAGAGATTTTGTTCAATCACTATATGACCTTGCGAATGTTTCTACATTGTGAATCACATTCACCAATGGATTCTATGTACTCACCATCATGGTCACATATAATCACATATGGTTTATATGCATCACGTAAGTAGTTTTGTTAATATACAAACCCTACTTACTAAAAGTCTCATGTGTTCCATAACGAATGAAACACTAGGTTATTACCCATACAATTTGTTTTAGGGATAGATCCTTTCAACAATCAAAACACCTTCATGTATTGATCTTTTATCGTGGAAGTATCTCTTATTTCTTCAAATCTCTTTGAATTAGAGATAAATAAACTTCCCAATCTCAATTAATCATTCATCCTCGCATGACCATTACTGCCGCAACAAATGTAATATCAAATAATTAATGATTTGATTAACTCCCATTAGGGTGCAGTGTGAGTTTACCAATTCCACACAAATTTAATGCCCATTTAAAAGTCAAGTTTAATTACAACCGCACTTGAATTTTGGATGGCTCAAATCAAAATTGATTGTCTTTATGCTCAAAACACATTCGAGTCAGTTCTTTACTTGACCTCGAGTTCACTGCTCGACTTGATTTCGAGTTTACCCTCTCGGGTCGAGTTGAATTCCTCTAGACCCAGATTCAAATTTTCTCGACTCGAATTCAAGTTTTGTACATACTCGACTCGATCAACTCTATTAAAGTCTCTCATGATGACTTTTCATCTCAAGTACCTATCGAAATTCATATGGTCCTTGAATTTTTACTTCATATGGTCATTCAATTATTTGGTTTTTTTCCATTCCCCTCATTGGGATGGTTTAATTTAACATTCCCACACGTGTTAATTTAACATCCCCCACGGGTTCCTAGATCAAATGTCTTAATTTAACATCCCCTTCCTAGATCAAATGTCTTAGGATTCCTAATCTCATAATTTCAAGGTTTTCCAACCAAAAATCTAGAGAATTGACCAAATGTCTTGGGCTTCCCAATCTCATGATTCTTAGATTTTTCAGTCATAAATCAAGAGATTTGACAAAAAGTCTTGGGATTCCCATTCTCGCGATACTTAGGTTTCTCAACCAAATTCTTGAGATTTTTCCCATCAATTCTTCGATTACAAGTAATCAGAGTTCTTAGAATTGATAACTCATGCTTTAAGGTTTATACCATGGTTTACAAGAACCAATACCCTAGACATATTTATAAACTAATGTTTTAATGTTCATATTTTCCAGGTCATGCAAAATAACCAAAATATGTCGAACATTGAGCCCATATGCTCCATTCGTGTAACCCAGAATTGCCACTCGTGAGCCGTATGCATGTAGACAATCAATCAAGATAGCCAATTATCGGGAATAGCCTTGTCAAATCTTTCAATTCACAAAATGGTACTTTCCTAAACAAGTATATAATCATAGTTTAACACAATTTTAGACACAACATAAATCTAATTTTTTTCGTATATGAACCTAAATCAAACCCCTTAATAAAAGGGAATACATCATGGATCAAATAACCCAATGCTACGTACTTCATTCATGCGCATATATATTACTCTCGCCGAGAGATTTCATATTTATGTGCAAATGAAGTTTTTTCATTTTATCGCATGAGATTCTCAGACCAAACTTATAAAAGTCATCCTGTAAATACTCACACAAGCAGCACATTCTCACACAAATTAAATATGGTTTAAAAGTTCAGACCAACACGAGCAGCCCACATAAACAAATTATTATACCATACAAAAAAGGTATTTGTACATTTGAAAGTATTTAACCAAATACACTAACATTTCGAGGGCTTCAAAAATTAAACATGTCTCATAATTTCCAAACATATGCACTGCTTACGTGTAATTTCATAATTAAAAAGGAATAATAATGCTTGATTCAATTATTCCAAACATATGAAATTTTTCCCTTCTAATTTCAATCCAATCTTTATGCAAAGAATCAAATATGATATATTACCGTATCAATCATAAGCATGTATATCACGGAACTAGCATATTTCCATAAGCACATCATGCCATGTAATTTAACATACATACGTACCATAAATCTCAGTTAGGTAAACTATAATTACAGTTCAGACCAAAAGTCAACTCCTGTAACTCTTTCATTTCACCAAGCAATAAACCTTGACGTGTCTCCATGATGTGTTTCTCTTCCATTAGAGATATATAATCGAGTATACTCGGATTCACCAATGTGTACATAAAAAAATTATTCATCATTAAATATACACACATCTAATACGTAGTATAAAATTTTAAATCACTATATATAACAAACAAAGTGCTTCAGGTGGTTCTGTTGCAAAAATAAAAACCGATGTGATATCCAAAATTTAATAAAATTTTGAAATGAATTTTCGCTTTAAACCAAATTTAATCATACAATTTATGTGGAATAGAGCATGCAAATTTCGGACAAGCTTTAGACATGCAATTTAAATCAATATATAGCATAATTTGTTTTTACCATAGAGTAGCATGCACTTAATACGTATACATTGTGCAGTAAATATCTTCATAAACATATTAATGCATGCAGTTTAAATTTCTTTAGAAACGTATTAATACATGCAGTTTTAATAAACAATTCCAGATGTAATTAAGAACATCCTCATATCTCATTAAAACCAATTTTCTTAACAAGCACCACTCATTATTTAAAAAAAATTATTGTGGAGTTTTAAAGACCACTTTTTATTAAGGAGAGCGGTACTTCTTTCTTTGTGTAAATGCCAAACATTGAATGATTTACACTTTTGCATTGTTTTTTTTTTCCTGCTGAAAAGCTCCTAACGGTAAAAAAAAATTGACTTATAAATTAGCTCATATAGTTTTAGGATTTGGATTACTATTATTTTTAATTATATGTTTTATGATTCTTTTTTAATGTATTTATATTTTATATTTAATTAAGTGAACTACTTTGTGAAATTGTATTTATTTGTGCTAATCATATTACTAAATTAATTATAGTTGAGTGTGAGAGTATTTAAATTTAGATATATTTATTAATAGTTAAATTCTATTGGATTATAATCGATGTTTAATTTTGGATTATATATAGTTTCATAAAGATGATTATTTGTTTCTTTTTAATTTGAATATTTTCCTTTTCATTTATGTATTTGATATTGTTTTATATCACATAATATATTATATTGGATTTAATATTTTTATGCTAAATATATTACTATAATAAGTATATTCGAGTATGTGTGGATTTAAATTTAGATTAATTTATTTATATTTAATTTATTTTTGAAATTAGATATATTTATTTATATTTTATTTAAATTTAGATATTTATTTGTCTATATTATGAAAAATATAGAATTTGAATATATGTAGAATATTATCAAATAGGATTTTGGATACCTTATATCAAATCCTTTACCATATTTTAATTTAAACAGAGTGATTGTAAAACTCTCACTTGCCTTATAAAATATGTTGATGAACTATTTTTTGGATAGATACACATTCATCCAAAATTTGATATAGTGTTTATGATTTCAAAATTTGATTATGATGCAAACAAATATTTGCAATGAATTGTACCCGTTGTGTTTAAGAAATAAAATTCCTAATTATTTGATTTTTTTATATAAAATATTATTTTGGATGAAAGAATAAACATGTTGGTTTCATATTTATATGGTCAATACAGTATAATTTTTAATTTGTATGATATTGGTATTTTATAAAATAAAAATAAAAATGTAACTGTTTTTATTAGAGATGGTGATGTGGCGCTAAAGAAATAGTTCTCAAATATGATTTCATTGTTGGTTGTTGATTATTATCTATTTTTTTATCAAATTTGATAATATGACATTTAAGAAATGTTCCTTAACTTCAATACCATTGTGGATGCTCTAATATCGAAACATTGAGAAAAAAGCTAGACTTGTACTCATCCGTGCAGCATGCAATATTAAATCCATATTTTACCATGGACACAATTTCACAATCACATGTAATTCGAATGCAGATTTGAGTTTAACGGAATCAAAATTAATTAAATTCAACAAATATCATTCGTTTCCAGACGGTTGGACATATATTTATTATATCATGCCGAAATTAAATAATGAAAATTAAATGAGTGGTGCTATCTAGCCCACAAATAAAAGTTGTTGGCCTTTAGGCCAAACCAAGAGTCGGTCATGAATTGGGCCAAACTAAGCCACGTCTAAAGTGGGGAAGACACCTGTGAGCGATCCCGAGATTCAACCATGATGCAATCCATGATCTGAAACCCTAACAATGCAGAGCCATGATTGTGATCCACTATAAATATAGAAAGAGCAGCACTGCCTCAGGGAAGTAAAACTAATTGAGAAATACTAATTCTCAAGAGGGAAGAACTGACTTGATCGTCAGAGCACTTTCCCCGGAATCACTTATGGGGTATTTATTGTAGGCTCACACTTATAATACAGTGATCGCCAGCCACCTCACCTGACCGGGAATACAACATCATTGGTGCCGTATGTGGGGACGAAGAAATTTTACTTTTTCTAAGTCCTTCTTTCCCTTCAGGGTAACCATGGTTTTCACCAGAAGCGAAAGGAACCAGAATCATCATACACTAGAATGAATGGCTATGCGTAACCAGATTACGCATCCCAACCCAGATCAAGAATACATTCCCAGCCGGGAATAGGAGCACAACAAAGAAGACACAGATGAAGATGAAGATGAAGATGAAAAGGAAGCCGAATCTCCCAATACAAATCAAGAAAATGAGAGGAAAGTTTTCGCAACATTCTTGGAAGCTAATATAGAGTATCTTCATAACCAGTTTCTAGCCCCTATCAAGCCAAAACCCATAAAGAAAAACCAAAAAGTGAGTCAAATGCATGAAAGCCTTAATAACGAAGAAAAATTAAGGTATATAGTGACAACATGATACAGATTGGTCACCACTATCATCACATCTTCGTGATTTTAAAATGGCAAAAGATTTCAAACTATCGTTGCATGTGAAAATCTATGATGGGAAACCTGACCCCAAGGAATTTTTACATTCCTATCACAATAGAATGCGATTTTGTGATGCGAAAATTGAACTAGTATGCAAAAATTCTACTATTTTCTTATCTGGGACAACCATTACATGGTATGATGACCTACCAAGTGGTAGCATTCGGTCTTGGGCATAGTTTCCAGACTTGTTTTTAGGATGCTTATATCAAAAGCAGAAATTTAACAAGATGATACCAGACTTAAACAATATAGCCTAGCGAAGCGATGAAAGTCTAGCAGATTACAACCATAGGTTCGTTACTAAATGTTTGCAAGTACATAATCTAACTTACCAATCATCACTAGTTGTATTCATGCGAGGTATACGATCAGAAGAATTTTACAAAGAGCTCACTAAGAACATGCCTGAGAGCCTAAGATAATTGCATAAAATGATTGAAAGACATGTGTGGACTGAAGAACCAAACAACCACAAAATAAAGCACGAGCAACACGAAAAAAGGATAATGGAAGATCCACAAAGGGGCTTTGTGAAAAATGGAAAAGGGAATGTCCTTTTTAAAGGAAAAGACTCGGGGGTGCAGATGGCATCATTTCCAGAAACACAATTGACGAAGTCAAGAAACGAAATTTGGCAGGCGAACAAGGATTTGTTTCACAAACCTATGCCAATGATAACATCACCAGACAAACGGTCTAGGTAATACTACTGCGCTTTTCACAAGGATCATGAACACGATATTGAATACTACAGAGACTTGGAAAGGCAAATAGAAGAGAATCTGAGAAATGTTCTATTGAGCCAATACAAAAATGAAAATGGAGGAAATCGTTACAATGAAGCCAACAAAACGGGGAATGTCCTGCAAAAAAATATGGCACGGTGAATATGCAAAACAAGAATCAGAAAATGACAGCAACAGTGGGTTATGAAGATGACTTGGTGAACGATGGTGTAAATAAAGTAATTCTCTTGATCCATGGATCAACATAATCTCTATCTAACAATGCCTGGAAAGCTAAGGCTAGATACTTCCCACCACAAGAACCGATTTGAAAAAAGACTTTGCTGCGATGAGACGAAAATGTTTAGCTAAAAAGATACAGTTTCCAATGCTTTACCTCAGAATGACCCGATGGTTATTATCGCCATGATTAGAAATTCCACAGTCCACAGGGTTTTCGTTGATGATGGAAGTGCAGTTGAAATTTTATTCGTTGATTGCTTTGACAAACTTGGATTCAAGCAAACTGATTTGAAGAAGTCTACATCCTCTCTTATAGGCTTTACAGGATGAGCGGAGACAACTTTGGACAACATACAAATACCAGTTACCATAGTTAAGAATGGCCGAAATTGCACCATAATGTGTGACTTTGTTGTCATGGACACACAAAACCCATTTAACGCCATCACAAAGATACATTCTAATAGTTTGTGTAGAACATAGGAGGAGTCAATCCAGACATAGCTACTCCATCTCTATGATATCCAGCGACACTAAATCTGTTTAGGTCCCATTCAAAATGATGTCCAAAAGTTGAAGAAAATCAACCTTTTAATCATCATATTCCCACAGATTTCATGGTTATTCGTTAGAGAGATGAATGGTAGCCATGATTTGAGTCAAAGTCGGAATCGATGCATTCATCGTTGGCAACCAGCGTTCTCCATCAGTTAGAAGGGTTTGTCGACGCATTTTGTCGAGTCACCTTTTTTCTTTCTTCATCTATGTAGTTGACAAAACAAACAATATAAGCTACCAGGGTGGCTTTGAGTTTGATGGAGTTCATATAAAGTAAAGGCTTCAAGTTGCAGACACTAAATTTGAGGTTCTAGGATGAAGAAGACTCGAGTTAGATGATGTATTTGCAACCTATATTTTGTGTTCCTCGAACATTGTATTAAGTGAAATTGTTAAATCATTTGTAAATTAAACGGAGTTTGTATTTCCAAATTAGTCAATGGTGACTGGCGGCTCGTTCGTTGGTAGGTTCGTCGAATTGTCGGCGGTGTTCACTGGCATTATGAGGCTTTGTAAGTGGAATCATCAAATATTCATGATGAGTTCACCAATGGTCATGTCAGTTTGTTAGCGGCCGATGAATTTAGTGGGAATATGCAATTTTCGATATGTTGGTTGGGTTGCAGGCATTCAATGGTCGGGGTACAGTGATTTGGGAAGCATAAATTGGGCCTGAATATGCACATATTCAATGGATCAAATTTGTGCCTAGGCCCATTTTAAAGCTTATATATAAATAATAAAACATCATATTAAAAAAATATATATATATTAAAAATCAAATAAAGATAGTTAAATATCAAATACAATACTGTACATCAAATTTAAATAATTAAACATCAAATTTAAAAATAAATATAGTAATAAATATCAAACAAAAGACTATACATATAAAATAAATAGAGTAAGTCTCAAGAAAGGCCGTCCATAAGCTTATGGATATGCCAGGGACTATTTTGCAAAATAATATTTTTTTGTAGTTAATAAAAATTTAAGTTTTTTTTATGAAATAGAAGACCTAATTCCCCTTTATTCTACAACTTTTCTTCTTTCCCTCTCCAAGAATTTATCTCCTCTTTTCGGCGGGTTCTCTCTTCTCATTACGTTGTTCTCAACCTTTTCTCCACCTCTTCTTCGTTTATCCATCGCCGCCCATTTTTCGGCACTTCTCCGCGTTTCTCCACCTCTTCTTTGTGTTTCTTTGCCTCTCTCTGTGACACTCCGTCTACTTTTTTCTTGATTTTTTCTTCGGCATCACCGATGGTTTATTTCTTCGTCGCTTGTTGCATCGTTCACTGGATGAGGCATGTCGTATATCTAGGATTTGTTTCCGATTGTATTATTGCTCAATTTTTGTTCTATTGTTTAGATTTGGTATGTTCTTTATTTTTTTGAGCATTAGGCATCGGTTTTCTGTGTTTTGAGTTGATTTGTTTGTTTTTCTATGTTTAGATTTTGAATTGTCTTCTCGTTGTGACAACAAACTTGATATTTGTTCGTCTTGAATTACAAGCTGCATTCATTTACTCATATATTGCAGCTGTTATTATCCGACGTGTACATGTTATTCATAATATAAAATGATTTTTTTCTTCTTTTGTTGCTGATTGTTCATTTTGAATTCTGAGCTGCATCTGTGTACTTATATGTTGCACTTGTTAGTATTCTATATGTACTTGTTAGTTATATTGTTTATGGCCTTTTTTTTTCATTCATTGTTGATTTTACATTTTGAATAACGAGTTACATCCGTTTGCTTATATGCTACGTCTGCTAGTATCCAGTGTGTACTTGTTAGTTGGGTTGTGTATGATTTTTTAAAAAAAGAAAATTGTTGTTAGTTGTTCATTTTGAATTAGAAACTGCATTTGTTGACTTATATATTGAATATGTTGATATCCAATAGATTGTGTTTGAATTTTATTTCATTGTTGATTATTTTTTGTTTTGAATTACAAATCGAACCTTATTTTTTGAATAGGTTGGGGTTTATATTAAAAGGCTCCCCATGCCTTAAATAAAAGTAATATTTAAAGTGAGTTACATGAAGCTA
>JAULKJ010000006.1:7917655-7929974 GCA_032355405.1 Rubia balearica
TTGTTAAACCGGTACGCACACCATGTGTTTCTAGAGTTACGTTGTCCTATGTTGATGGGGACCTTCTTGCCGACCCCACCGGTTGGTGCTTTGCAATATTTGACTATGACTTGTTCGGATATTGCTTATGCTATTAAGATGGTTTCTCAGTTTATGCATGCTCCTCGTACTACTCACATTCATGTTGTGAAGAGAATTTTCAGGTATATGCCGGGTACCTTGAAGTTTGATTTTTTCTCCACTCGGCAAACTCTCTTGTGTTAGTGGTAGCTAATTCTGATGCAGATTGGGCTGGTTGTCCTGAAAGTTGTTGTTCACCACTGGCTATGTTGTTTTTCTTGAAAAGAATTTGATTTCTTGGTGCTTTAAGAAGCAACATACTGTGTCAAAATCCTAACTGAAGCTGAATATATGGATGTTGCTTTCACTGCGACTGAAACAATTTAGCCTTTTCAGCTTCTTGCTGATTTGGGGTATTTTTTTCGTGATCCTGTTACTGTCTATTGTGATAATGTTTCTACAACATATCTTGTTATCAATCTGATTCACCAAGATCGTAGTAAGCATATTGATGTAGACTATTATTTTATTCGTGAAATGGTTGCACATAGAGGTCTTCGGATTAGACATGTTCCCACACATTTACAGGTTGCTGACATTTTAACCAAATGTCTTTCTAGTGAGTTGTTTTGTAAATATCATTCCAATCTATCCGTTATTTCACCCAGTAAAGATTGAGGGGGTGTATTAAGGCTAGAATAGACTTTTCCGTATAAATATATTTCATACATATAAAGAGTGTCAGGGCTAATAATGAGGTAAGCCACAATTATTCTCAATATTACAGGAATGATCGTGGAATAGAAACAATATTTTTCACTGTATTATATTCAGGTTTTGTAGTTAGTTTTTTCTTATGTAATAGGCGGGTCTCTTTTTTCTCATGCTTGGGCTTGAATAGCAAACATTGGGCTGAAAATAGGAGAATGTATAAAGGATAGTGTGACAGTCTAATCTTGTTGATATCCCAGCCCAAATTACCTACCAACTTTATGACACTATTCTCTATAACAAATTGACCGCATAGTTGAATAGATATATGAAAAATAATATTATTGTATGTGATATTGTTAAATTCGTCGTAACAAGTATTTTCTAGAAAGTAACTTTTTATTTGCCGTTATTATACTTAGTTAAACATTTTAACGGTCAAACATATTCTTTTGCACAGTGTGCAATTATTGGTCTGGGATAGAGGGAGTATTAAAATATAAAAAATGTCTGTAAAAGATAATAATATAATTTTTTAGTTTAAAATATGGTAAAATTTTGGAAAAGACGGTCTTTCCATAGGTTTATGGAAAGACAGTTTAATTTGAATAATAGGAAGGTAAAATGTTTAGTTGCAATATTAAATTTTTTTATGCAATGTGTAGTATTTATAAATTTGTGACCTGATTAATGCAACCCAAAAATTTAATCATGATTTCTTCTAATTTGCAATTTAAACGTTGATCTTTTCATAACTTATGAAAAAATTATTTTTCAAGAGACGGACTCTAAAAGTATAATATTTTTAAATTAAAAAGTACAATGTTTAAATAAAAAGAATGCAGTTTAAGTAAAAAATTACACCAATTAAACTGTATTAACAAAATATCATTACCTAATATACCTTCTCAAACATTTCCTCTTAACCTTTCCTTCCTTCCGTTAGTAGCAAAATTAAAACAAACATATTAAAAAATGCTGCGCTTCCAAATTAAAATTCCTTACTTTAATTTTATTTGGAGATATTGACAGTTTAAGTGTTTAATTTTATCTAAAATTAAAGGTTTCATTTCCTTTTACACCATGTTCCTAAAATGTTCCCATATTACTATGAAATATTTTTTGGTACTTTTACCGGACATTACTCGTTATATGAAAGCAAGAGATATAAATATTGAAAATTTTATAATTTAAGAACTTTTAAAATTAAATTAATGTTTTAAAATTACTTTTTTTTCAAATCTTATCTCCGTTACCCCGCAAGCCATCCTCCACCATGTTTCAAACAACACCAATTCAACAATACTCACAATTTCTTCTGTCGTCTCTACTTTTTATATTCCTTGTTTTCTAGTGGTGAACAAGAAAAGTTGGCTCAATTTTGACTCACTTAAACCGACTTTAGTATGTTGAAATCAATAATAAACATCTCATAATTGTTTGCAAATTATTGAATAACAATTTGTAAGAACAAAAGAAAGAACAAAACTTGGAATTATCACCTTTTCATTTAATTTCAATTATAACAACAATTTCTTATGCCACATTCTTTATGATTTGAATACACCCAGTCATTCTTTGCAATATTATAGGATTTTTTTCTTCATTTTGAACTACAAATTAGGAAATCAAAAAGGAGATTAATCTTCTAGTAGAAATGGAGCTAAATATGTATGTTTATCTGTAATTTTATGTTTTCTTTTTTATAAGAATGTCGAAGTCAGAAACAGTCCACTCAGCTACTTGATCTGGGGATTTATATATTTCTGTTCCCAGGTCTATGGACATCCATTTCCGTTTAGCTGGTTGGCTTCCTGGATCCTGCAATCAAATAACACAATCATTATTCCTAGTATTCAACAAATTCAATCTCGACACTTACAAAGGTTTTCTGTCCAGTTCTGTTGTGCGATTGAATACAGGATAAGAAGGATGCGTAATAAAGAGTAAGAGAGCCAATTTACTTTTGGATTTTTGGTTTGAAATCCAAGTACCTAATTGATGAAGTTAATTTCTCGCATCGCTAGTTAATGAAAAATGACTAATATATAAGATCTCGGGTCACAAAAATTGATTTTATGATTGAAACAACCAAATATCCCTTGATATTTAAGGGTAATGCAGTTTTAGGAAAAGAAGGGATGATGGAT
Organism: Rubia balearica; assembly: GCA_032355405.1. Taxonomy (NCBI): domain Eukaryota; kingdom Viridiplantae; phylum Streptophyta; class Magnoliopsida; order Gentianales; family Rubiaceae; genus Rubia; species Rubia balearica. Next base: position 7,920,577 of record JAULKJ010000006.1, read on the forward strand.
TGAAACCTGGTAGAAGTAGAGATTATGTGATAAGCCACCAACATCCAATTCCCAAGTCCTGGGATCACCAATCCATCCTTCACCTTTCTTTGTAGGATACCCATAGTATCCCCAAACAGGATGTGGCAATATCTGCAGAATCTCCTGAGGCTGAGGATTGCTGTAAGGATCACACAAGCTGTTTGGCTCTTCAAGATGCTGACCATTCCCTGGTGCACAGTACATGTGATAGGCGTCGTAAGGGTAGCGAGCCTTGTCTTCGCGATGGACCCGAGTCCCGTTGGGAAACGTGTGGTAGGGAGGACACACCTTGGTGTCATTTGGATGGCACCATGATTGTGTTTCAGGATTCAGTATCATTTCGCTGTATCGCGTCACATCTGATGTCACGTCGCCATCACAGGGCTTGCCGTTGTTCTTCCAACAGCTCCCCATGTCCATTAGGTAAAACTGGCTCCTTGGACCACCTCCTCTGATCACATTCAGGGTGAACCTCACTTTGAAGTTGGGAGATTCAGGAATCTGAATTGGAAGAAAAAGAAAAAGATTAAATTTTGGTTAGCCAACTTCATAAAATAAAAAATGCAATTGTCCCACTTTTCCAATATTGTTATACCAAATGTTGCACAAAAGTGTTATAGAGAATCCAAAGAACCAACGCAGCTTACAATTTTCGACATGCCCCTGGTTGAGTAATGGTATCCACCAGAGAATCCATGAGTGGCATCTGATCTCAAGTAAAGCATCAGCCAAGGGTACTTTGATGAGGTTCTAAGCAAATGATGAAAGGTCCAGCTCCCTTTGCCTAGTTCTTTTTTCCATGTCACAGAATAATAGGAAACATTCTTCTTCACTACTCCTTGCCTCAAATCTGCATCAAGGTCCCAAGAGCCATAGAAACTACCCTTAAGTGTAGTCCTCTTAGGACCTTCTTGTAGGGTAGTGTAGTTATGATACATGAGTGGTTGGTTCATGCAGCCCTTGCCAAAACAAGGGAACCTGTCATCTGGTCCATATGGTCCTACTCTATGCCCATTGTTAGGGCACCTTGCTGCATGAGTGTCCATATTGCCACTCTTCAACATGATCATCCAAAACTGCCATGGCCTTGGCTTGGCTGGAACTTGACATTTATACCCCAAGTAGAGCTCTTTCTCTGCAGCATAAAGATCCACATTGTACAGTGCCTCTGGTAGGCCTCCTGGTAAATTTTCCCCTACTCCTAACCTGTTGTCATACTCTGTCACTCTGTGGACCAACAGAAATGGAAACTTACTGCAGAAGGAGCATTCATCATCCCCTGCATATGACAATCACATCCTCAAAATTCACATTAATTCATGAAACTCAGACTGACGTGGCATTACATGATTGGCGCCCGTGTTTCCAATAAAAACACATGAAAAGAGAATGTAAAACTTGCCTGGAGGTGGAGAAGAGGCTTGGTAGACATCAAAACAATCAGCAGCTCTGGGGCTGCCCATGTTGGGAGCTTCTTCTCCAACTTCATTGCATTGATTCCAAGCCTCAATTGCAACCCTCAAACCATCCCTTTTCATGCCTGGATCACCAACTGCTGATATGAACTCATCATCATCACCATTTCCAAAGGCATTGGAAAAAGGCACCAGAAGAAGAATCACAAAAGAAACAACAGAGCAACATGGTCCATGTGCCATCCTCCCCTAATTTGTCAAAAGTAAAGTTAGGAGATGGACTTTAAATAAAATTTGGTACTCCCCGTCCCAGCACAAATTGCACAGTGATTATTACTACGTTGTTCAAGAAACATGTTTGACTATTAATATGTTTAACTACGTAGTATAACGACAAATAAAAAGTTGATATTTAGAAACTACTTGTTACGACGAATTCAAATATATCACATTCTATAATGTTGTTATCATATGTCTATTTAAATATGCTGTCAAATTTTGATAGAAAATAGTGACTAAAAATTAAGTGTGCAATTTGAGCGGGAACAGAGGTAATCAAGGTAGAGTTAGTTAAAAGGCAAGAATATGGCATTCTTTACTAAGGAAAATTTGGTATATATAGACATAAAAGTTTTAAAATATAGCCGTCTAAGTTCACATTGTGTGGTGGTGCAGGTGTATGTTTGTGCCCAGTTGGTGTTTTACAGTACAGCTTTTCCATGTTTGGTAGGTGATAACTTCAACTGAACGCACCATTCTCACTACCATTCTCACTACCTTTATTTCACCAAATCTTTAAATGTTATTTTGAATTAATGTGGTCAAAATGGGACATCCAAACAATAATAAATCCTTCAGTTTCTTCTATGATGATGACACTATGTATAGCGGGTTTAAAAATTTGTACAAACTGATATTATAATTGTACGTATATTTTCAAGAGATTGTCTTATCAGCTCTTTTAGCAACTTTTTTGGATTAAAAACAGAAAGAAACAGTACAACCTTTTCATTTTCCATTACTAATTCTACATTTTCTAAATCTAATGAAAAATAAGTGAACCAATGTTAGTGAACCAGATGGAGTAATATTTGTACAAATAGAGTTGGGATAAAGGGAGTAAGATTTAATACTCTCTCTGTCTCATAATAAGAGCATCTCCAATAGTTTACTCTATCTTTCAGTTGTTACATTGATTTTTTACAGCTGCTTCAGTATGTATGCTCCAATAGTTTATTCTATATTTTCCTTTTATAAATATATTTTTTTTGTAAATGTTAATTTTATTCTTTTTATAATCTTTTATCATATTTTGTACTCCCTCCGTCCCAATTCAACCTGTACGGAATCTTTTTCACGCTCATCAAGTAACTTGTTTAATCGTTAATATGTTTAAATATGTATAATAACGGTAAACAAAAAGTTACGTTTTGAGAAACTACTGTCATGACGAATTCAACAATATCACATACGATAATATTATTGTTTATATATCTAATCAAATATGCGGTTAAAGTTTGATAGAGAATAGTGTCAAATAGTAAGTGTGCAGTTTGAAATGGGACAGAGGGAGTACCTTGAATTAAAATTACTTTACATTGTTTATAAATTTATTGATAGTAATTTTTTGATAAATTTAAATATAGAGGCAGAGTGATATTATCGATAGAAAATAGTTTTGTTGAGATTAAAAATTAAAATATTAAAAATTAATTAAAATTATTACATAGTCAATATAAAAAATATTTATTAAAAACTAATAATATATAGGCTTTAAACATAAGAAGCAGTGTTACAAAATAGAATTAAAATGATAATTACTCATTATTATTATTATCATATCATTTCTTAATATATTATGATTCTACAAATAAATTTTTAGTATTCATATAATTAATTATAAGTAATAAAAGAAAATATATTAATAATAAAAAATCAGAATATAAATGTTGAAATGCAAAAGAAAATGAAACCACAAACGAAGAGAAGCAAAACGAAACAAAAAAATGTTTTTTGCGTAGCTACAGTACCCTCTAAAATTAACGGGTACTATTCCTCCTCTAAGATGAAGTACTATTAGAGTGGAATGGATTTTTTTAAAATTGTTTCCTCTCCAAACACAAAGGTTCAGGGCCATTGGAGTTGCTCTAAATTGCATACTTACTATTTAACAGTGAACATTGTCAAATTTCGTTCTCATATATAAATGGATATATAAACTATAATATTATCGTATGTGATATTGTTAGATTCAACGTAATAAGTAATTTCTAAATATCAACTTTTTATTTATCGTTATTATACGTAGTTAAATATATTAATGGCTAAATATATATTTTGTAACACTGTAAAAAAGATTTTGTGCAGTGACGGAGTGAATATGAATATTCACGAGATATTCTCAAACATTTGGCGTCCCACTAAATAAAGTTCACTCTTGATTAAAAAAAAAGAAAGAAGAAGTTAACTCACATATCGTTGATCAAGCGGAAATTGACATGTATCTTCTTCATTCATGGACTCATGTCAAACTCATATAGGGCATCAACCATAGGCAGGTTCAATTATATGAAGCTAATTATCAACAAAAATCAAAATATAGCAACTTTTTTTTTTCCTTCTTTCTATTTCTTAGGTAGTTTATGGACTACACTAATTTGACAAAGCCACAAACATCAAACGTGATCAAATTTAACATCTTGTAACTAAAGTACTCTATGGCAGGATTGAGACCCCATAAAAAGTGATCTATTTTTAGACCACGTAATAAAATTAATGATTAATGAAACTGATGAAATGACGGACACTCGCGACAAATGTATCAAGAACTAAACTTTAATTAAAAAGTGCGTCCGCGACAATATCTTATGGTAAGATAGAGACTAATTATAGATTATAGAACTATAAAATAGGAGAAAATCAAATTTAGGTGTCAAACCACAATTATTATATTTTTGGGGTCATATTTTAAAAGAATTTTTGAAGTTTAGGGGCCGAATTGCAAATGATAAAGTAATACACTAACCCCTCCGCCAGACGCTCAGTCGCCAACTTTGAAACCCTACGAATTCGCGGTTAGGATTCTAGTCTTCCCGGTTCTCTGGTTCGCCCGTGAGGGATGTTTTACGGTGATGGCTGGTTTGCCATTGAGAATGCCCTCTTGCTCCGATCGTCAGATTCTTTGGTTCACGATCTGAGCCACACAAATGATTCGTGTGGTGATGAGAGCTCAGAATCCTGGCTCCGGGATTTTGTCCTCACTATGAGGAAGTGGTACGATTCCCTTCAGCCCAGTGGCCGGGTTTTTCCGTAGCCTCACGAAGGATGTCGTGCTTACCTGTGGGTATGAATTTTCCTTCCAATTCATCATTCTGTAATTTTTCCTAAGTATGAAATTATAGTAATAGTTTAGTACATGTGGGCGAAATATATGTGAATGAAGGAAAAAATTAGTTTAAGGGTTTACCACTCATTCCACAGTTTCTTTTCCGTCCGCCTTCTCGTATATACCCTTCTTGTTTTTTCAGCCTTTCAGGAATAGATTGCACCTCTCAATTTCATCCACATGCATTGGTTGTACCGTAGCCCATGCCTCATCTTCGGTCATCCCGACCTCGATTGTAATTTGAACATCTCTCTAGACGTCTTGAACTAACTTCATTACTGTCAATCCATACCCCTCACGGCTTAATTCGTGAGGAATTACATTTAAACCAGCAATGCATTTTTTTCTTTCCTTGTACCTTATGTTAGCTTGTTAGAACCATGTCATCACTAAAGACATGTTAATCTAAATACTTTGTAAATTTAAATTAACTTTACTAATGTTAGAATCATTCTCCAAATCCCTTCTCTTGTGGATCTCCCAACTCTCCAGTTGAATGTATGTGTACGTTATCCACAGGCGATCACCTTTCTTCGAAGAAAATAGTTAGTCCCTTGAAAAAGTGTATTTGTGTTCCTGCCAACTCTTGCACATCATGGTTGTTGCCTTTTTTATTAGATCAACCATATCCTGGGCATCGATTTCGAAGGGTTTCTATGAGGATTTAGAACAATAAGAGTTACAATAAGGGAGAGTAAACTTGTAGAATAAGAGAATGGGAAATTAGGTGGGGAACATCACTATAGCCAATAACAGTACCTTAAACTCCATCTACAGGGTGTCCTTATAGTCTATAGGTACCTCATGCCAACTATTATACTTTATGTCTACCCTTGTTTTTTCGACCTTCGGGCCCAACTAGACCACTTTGCATGTTCTTTGGACAAACATTTGCCCCAGTTGTTGAAAACCAATGAAGTTAACTCTTTTCTAGCCATCCTACGTTCTAATGTTCTCCATTGCATTTTTCCTATTCCTACTTCATCGAATCCATCATTGTCATCGCAACCAAATCCCAATGTCGCAGGATGGCTATTTTGTGTATGTCACGCATCATCACAAGTCATTTTCTTAGACATTATTGAACCTACTTCACAATTTCCCCATTCCATCATGACACTAACTTCATAAATAAAGTTTTTGATGAAAATTCTAGACAAGAGATCGACATCAAACATCTTCAAAATTTTACACTAGGTAAACAACCAACCCGCATTAGATAGAATACAAAATATCATAATCCTAGGTATGACTTAGCTCACAATCATTGGGTATTCACTAAAAATTCACATTAAATAATCAACATAATCAATAGCTCTAAAAATGATCAACAATTAAAGAATCCATTTTTTTAGCTTCAAAACATCTAGGGTTTAGAACCACTAACCTTTACATCAAACAAGTGGGAGCTTCATGTAGATAAAAGATTGCTCACCTTCAAGTACAATAGAAAATGAGATTCTTTTCCTAATTATTGAGAAAATAAAGTGATAATTTACCAAGTATAAGGAGGATGTATGAGTAGTAAGCATGAACACATACCTTTGATTAATAGATGATGAAATGGTGAAATAAAGATGAAGAGAAATGGAGAGGAGGGATGGAAGGGTTTTGGTGTGGAAGAAATGGGGGGAAACTTATGGGTTTTATTAGGTATTTAATACTCTTTGAAACCCCATCTTTAATGTTATGTTTTAGTGAGTCAGATAGCCCTTCCAAACATGGAAGTGCATACGGCCCTTTTATATTTTAATCTAGGAACGAGTTCGGAACCTATTTTAGTATTATAAAAAATTTCCCCTAAATAGCCAAATCGACAAAACCATATAAAGCCCTAACTGAACCTCTCGTCAAACCCTAACCATCAAATTTTAGCCCGATTTCTCAATCCCATCACATTGTCAAGGCACTAAGAAGAGTACTGAGGCAGTGAAGGACCGTAGCCATCACCATTCACCGAGATCGAGCCGTCGGAGGAGAGGTATGTTGAATTCTCCAAGCATAAGGTTATAAATTCCAAGGTTATTCGTGCATCGTCGATATCCGATTTGAGCCTACGTTATTTGTTAGAGCCTTTTAAAGTTCAACACCTAGAGAATTTGTTATGCTTAGAGGAAAATGTTTACTTAGACGAGGTGATTCAATTTTATGCTGATTTGAGACAAAGCATGAATAATCAGGATGTTACTAAGGTCAATAGCAAAAAAATTGCTATTACTCAATATAGAATAAATGCATCCCTTGGATCAACCTATGCATCCTTTGAGAAATTGAGACTCGACGATCCCTATGGCTCTCCAGAAATCTATCGCCAACAAAGTTGGCCATCGGTCACCAAAGCCATCCATTGGACCTCAAAGCCATGGCTAGGAAACATTTCCATCAGAATGGAAGTACCATGGGCCCAACGAAGAGCTATGATGTTGACATTCTTGCAGTTGACCAGCAACTCATTTATGAGTGGATATGCTTGAATGTGATGCCCATGGGTGGCCCCACATGTGAGCCAATCATAAAAAATCTAATGCTTTTACACTACGTGGTGGAGAGGGTGAAGACAAAGCCAGGGTTCACCATAAATATGATGCTCAAGGCCGCAAATGCGAAGAAAAGAGATCTACCCTATGGTGGCTTGATTACCACTATAATCAAGAAAGCCGAAGTCCAGCCCCAAGATCGCTCTCTCCGATTAGAGTACAATGATGAGGCCTGGTTCCAACATAAGCAATTGAAGATCGAATATGATGGTAGATGTGAGCGATGGGTGATTCCTGGATAGGCCGCGAAGAACGGAAAAATGGCTAGGGACGGGGATCTTAATAGAGCCGAGGGATAGTCTTCCTGTATGTTTATAAATTTGTTTTTTATATTTTTTTAAAGTTTTTATCCACATTAATTTTTTTTTGGATTTTGATGAATATTTATAATTTTTTTTGTGTTAACAGGTTCCCAAAGCAGTTGGAAGAGCCGAATTGGCCAGTACGTGAATTCTATTCGTGGCGATATGGAAGAGACCCGAGAAATGTTGGCTAGAGCGGAGGCACAACAATAGCGTTTCAAGGAAGCCTAGGGAATCCAACTTGAACTAAATGAAAACCAAGAGCCACCAAACTTCGAGCCAGTTTTCACAGAGAGCAAAGAGGAGGCCAGGGAGGGGACTGTGATGGTGCGAATCAAGAGGACGACAATGACTCGGAAGACATTGAGGGCATGTTCAATAATGTGTAGAGCATTTGCAAGCAAACTTATCGATCTATGATTGCATTATAGATAATTTATTAGGATGAATATTTAAGATATTTGGTACACTTGACAATTTTTTAGGATTAATTTCTTTGGAATTTGGTACAATTCACCATTTGGAGGTTGTTTAATGAATTTAACTTTGCTTCCTTGTTTATTACTTAGTCAATGGTGATTTGAAAATATAGCATGTTATTAATTTACATGAAAGAAATGGGCTTCAAAAACTATTTGTATAAAATTTACCATTGGAGCCGACGCATTTCTGAGTTTGACATTCGATCGGCTCTTTTTTTTTTTAAAAAAAAGCCCTGGGAATGGTTCTGAGCCCGTAAGTCATTCGGCTTCAAAAAACCATGGGAGCTGAATTTATTTTCTAGTTCGTAATGTTAGGTTCCAAGCTCTGGGCCTGAATCTGGCTCTTCTTGGGTAAAAAAGTGAGAATTGATTTCTAAACTAAATCGGTTCCGGGTTCGGAACTGATTCGGCTCCTCACATAGAAGAGCCGAATTATTATTTGAGAGTCCAGAAAAGGAAATTTGGTTTTTAATAACAGTGTATGTATAAAAAAATTCCCCAAATCGGCCATAACCCTCATTCACACCCAATTTTCAAACCCTAAAAATCCTTTTCGACTTCGGAGAGTACATCGGGTCCTCCCCACGTTCAAGAAAATACCAATTGATTAAAAATGGAAAGAGGAGGTTCATCACGCGTCCCCCATTTTAGATCCACCGGCAACAATCCCCGGTATAACCAAGTCAAATTTGTGTCCTTGTTTGCTATAACTAGGTATGATCAGTTACGTTCTAAAGGGAAATTTCTTGATTGTTATGTGGTTGATTTCAATGAGTATTTGTACCCACCCCAATTAGCTGAATCCTTTGAAAATTTTAGGGACCAACATTCATAAGATATCAAAAATATCATTTATTATATTTTTCTTTGTTTAGTATTTTTAGGAGTTTAACACTATACTCTTTTTCTCATTGGGTTTTTAATGAGGCAGTGTGATCATTTTAGTTTATTTTTATTATTATTAATGAAGCCATAAACTCGGCCATGTTGGCTTCGAACAGGTTTGGTAATATTTTAATTAGTGTTTAGAATATTCAATTTTATTAGAATTAGATTTGGTAGATTTAGATAAGGTAGATTCATTCAAGAATTCATCCAATATTTGGATCGATTTAATTGGATGAATATGATCATCATTTATATTTAAAATTAGGTAGTTTAGTTAGATATGGTTTTAGTTTCTTAAAGCTGTCATAAGTTGAATCAGATTCCAATTGTAATTAGGGTATTGGTTCGAATTTTACCTCTATAAATAG